>CAUYQV010189833.1:0-11655 GCA_963574575.1 Galagoides demidoff
GAGACGGAGCCTCAAGCTATCCCCCTGGGTAGAGTGCCATGGCATCACAGCTCATAGCAACCTCCAACTCCTGGGCTCAAGCGAGTCTCCTGCCTCTGCCTCCCAAGTAGCTGGGACCACAGGCGCCCGCCACAACGCTCGGTCATTTTTTGGTTGCAGCCATCATTGTTGTTTGGCAGCCTGGGCTGGGGATTCGAACCCGCCACCTTAGGTGTACGTGCCTGGCGCCTTAGCCGATTGAGCCACAGGCGCCGCCATGAGGAACTGTATTAAAGGGTCATGGCATTAGGAACATTGAGTGAAGTATCTCAAGAATGGAAAAACAAACACCTCATGTACTCTCTATAATTTGGAACTAATTGATGGGCACAGAAAGAAATAAAAATCATTGGCAATTAAAAGCGGGTAGGGAGCAGGAGGGAGGGGTAAAAATCAACCTAATTTGCACAATGTACACTTACAGCCCTGACTGAAGCGTCATGAAAGCTAGCTATGTAACAAAAAATACAAATAATAAAAAATAAAATAAATTATTAAAAAGCCAACTGGGCTTGTAAGAGCAGAATCCCTTCCAGTTCACAGTGAGGAGCAGTAACAATCCCTGCCTCTCAGCAGCTCCCATAGGCGCCTCTGTTGGAAATCACGCCAAAGTCCGAGCTCCACCACTGGTGCTGTCACAGTGAATGAGGGGGACATCCCCTGAGACCCAACCTTCCAAAGCAAAGCTGATCAATTCATGTGGCCTCGAGGAGGACCTCAAAAATGAAAGTTAGTGGAGATAAGTCAATGGAACATTGAGGAAATAGACTACCGTAAATTTCAAAATCATGGACTATTTTACGAAGCACTTTCACGTACGTGAATTTCTTATAATATCCCTGTGTATCCCTTTTTAAGGATGAGAAAATTTGAAGCTGAGCGTTCAAGTGGTCAGTTTAAGAAGAAAGAACTCTTAAACCTTCAGTCTCCTGATTCTGGCAAAAATTTCAGTGTGCTTGAAGATAAGGATGCCTCGGCCAGAGGAGCACGCGTCACACAGATGTTACTGGTGGGCAAAAAGCTCTGTCAGCAGCCAGTCACGGGAAGGGGGGGCTGGGGGCCAGCAGCGAGCTACTTGGAAGAAAAAGGGCAGAGGCGATTCTAGCAGTTTTCAGAGACAGAGCACAGGGACCGGGCTGGGCTAGGGGACACAACGGGGAGGGAAAGGCCAGCGATGCTGCTGGGTGATGTGGGATTTGTACTCAAGGGCATGTCATAGCCGACAAGGCTGTTTCGCCTTAGGAAGTGACATCTGCCTCTTGACAATACTCCGGCTGGTACAAGGGCCTAGGAGTTCCAAATCCAGTGTAATGAAAAAAAGAGCACTGAATTTTGAGTCAGAAGGGCCGGGTTTGAGTCATGCCCATGTATCCCTGCCAGCTACCCACGTGAGTCAGGAAGAGAACAGTGGGCTCTTGGACAACTTCCAGCCCCCAGGGGGCCAGCTCCCCCATCTGCCCCCAACCTGGGTCTGTTGCCACCTTAGGTCCCCACAGCCCAGGCCAAACACTCTGGTTGCACCATTTTTAGGGGGGTACGAGTCATTGGAGTGATTTGTGTCCTCTATAAACCTGACCACCAATGAAGATGTTGAGACGATGGGGTGGCTAGGGACCCCTATAATTGAATAAAAATGATCCATGTTGTCAGCTTTGTTGTTACAGCTGATGGGTGTCGGCATCGCCTGAAAGCGTCCCTCTGGCCATGGTAAGACACCCCAAGCCACAGTGCTGTGGGCAGGCAGAGGCCAGGCCTGGGGGCTGCCCCAGCCAGGATGCTGGTCTCGGTGCTCCCCCTCCCCATCTCCACAGCCGGTGACCTCGCTTTGGTGGTTAGAAATTGCCAAGGCCAGAGTATTTACATCACAGAAATAGGCAAATGCCACAAGTCAGACGTTGCTATTTTCCGGAAAGCTAGTTATGAGACATTTACCAGCAGCCGGTAATGTCTTTTTTTCTGTCAGCAAAACAAAGTATGTTTGCCTATCACTGTGCAGATAGAGGGTCTGTGGACATGACCCCCTGGTTTCCATTCACTTAATTTAGTAGGGCAGCAACTGTTTCTGAGTTCTCTGCTAAGACCTGGTATGCTTTATAATGAGGAAGACATATTGTCTTCAAATGTCTCCCCCACTCTGAGAGACCCCAAGTAAAAGTAAGTCTAGTTTGTGCTTTTCAGCCCAGGGGCAGGATGTGCTGAGTTTAGAAACCCAAGTGCTTGCAGGTAAGGGAGTTACATTTTCAGCTACGTTTCAGCTCTCACAAAGCCAGCACCACATCTCTCTGCACATTGCATGGTGCCGGGAAGACAGTAGACACGCAATGTTTGCTCACTGGGAGGCAAGAATGTAGCAATGGCTGTGACTTAATTCACCTGTGGGCTCCAAATAATAACCAAAACCCAGAAGAAGGCTGAATACCCGCTTCTCTGTGACCCACAGGCCAGCACAGCATGAGTGTGAAAGCCACAAACTTCATTATAACTGCAGCCAAGTAGGTGTCGAGACTCCACATCTGTATCTTCGACCTGCTTTTGTATGGGACCTCTGCTCTGCATCCCCAGAGGGCATCCTTGTGAAAAAAGACTGCTGACAACTTTTGCTCTAGACACATCACTGTTGTCCTGCTAGAACCTTCGGAGAGGATGCTGCCATTACCCTGAGCCGTCACAATCTCAGAGGTGTGCTGTTGTGCAGAGCAGGTGGGGGAACAGCCCCTCCCAGGTTTCTGTCCCACTTCCTGAGATGATGTCCCTTGGGCTCCAAACAAGCACACAGTGTCAGAGACATGATCACACAGCGTTCCCAGCACCACATTTAAACACCTCTTAGACGCTGCAAACAGTCCTTAGGCATGAGGAGGGGTGGGGAATCCGCCACCCATGATTCACCCTCTATGGACCTTAGCAACTCAGAACAAAGTCCCTCTGTGTATCTTGGAGGCAGAGAGGGCACTGTCTCCTGTTGTCCCAAAGATCTAAGATCTAAACTCTGAAGCTGACAAGTAAAACACTAAGAACATGTGTCCATTCGGTTGATTTTCTAAGTGACCAAAAAATACCTCTAATATGGCTTAAACAATAAAGAAGATCTTTGTCTCCAATAATAAGACCATCTCTCCATCACCTCACACTTGTTAGGATGGTTATTATAAAAAAGACAAGTGATAATAAATGGTAAAGTTATAAAGAAAAGGGACCTTGTACACTGATGGTGGGGATGTTGGTTAGTACAGGTGTCTTAGAGAACAGTTTCCCCAAAAAATAAAAAATAGAAATACCGTATGATTTAGCAACCCCTCTTCTGGGTATATACCCAAAGGAAATGAAATCAGCACATGAAGAGATTATCTGCATCACTGTGTTCATTGCAGCATCCCTCACAACATCCAAGACATGTGAGTACCCTAACTGTCCATCATGGAGTGTGAATAAAGGACACGGGGTCCACGTGTGTGACAGGCTGTCTATCTGTGGAGTGTGAATAAGGGACACAGGGTCCAAGTGTGTGACAGGCTGACTGTCCATCATGGAATGTGAATAAGGGACACGGGGTCCACGTGTGTGACAGACTGCCATTCAGCCCTAAGACAGATAGAAAGACCCTGCCACTTATGGCAGCATGGATGACCCAGAGGGCATCACGCTAACCAGACACAGATAAACCATATTCCACAATGTATATGTGGAATCTAAAGAAGGAAAAACCGTAGAGTCAGGGTGGTGGTACCAGGGTGAGGCGATGAAGGAAGATGTTAAAAACTGATGGATTATTTCAAAGCACTTTAATTGATTGAAACAGAATATGTTACTGATGATTAGGTTAAGGCTTAGCCTTCTCGGTTAATTGTCTAAATCATATCTGTTTAACATCTTGAGATTTAGGCTTTTCTATGGAGGCAAAAAAAATGTGTTCATTTGGAAATAGCATATTTGTTAACTTTTTTGGATAAAATAACACAATCATTAAAAGAAATAAGAAGACATCCACATCCAACACACACCTTCTGTGTGTTGGATGTGGATGTAACACCTGGAATGGCTGCAGCCTCCTTGTGCTGTGAGCGGATCTGGGATGTGGATGTAACACCTGGAATGGCTGCAGCCACCTTGTGCCGTGAGCGGATCTGGGATGTGGATGTAACACCTGGAATGGCTGCAGCCACCTTGTATTGTGAGCAGATTCAGTCTGAGGACAATGTCCAAAGGCAGAAGGAGCAACCTCTCACGTTTAAGAATTGTAGAGGACTAAAAAAATAGTGGACTATTTTAAGAATTGAAATAAGAGTCTTTCCCAGAGTCTTTTACTTTCCCAGTAAAAGAGTCTTTCCAATTCCTTATAAAAGTGGAATTCTCATGGTTAGCTTTCAATAACGAGGACAAAGATTTTACCAGAGGTTGGAATAGCGTCACCTGGAGCACACTCTGAGTGGAAAAGGATTAATAGTCAAATTAAATAACACTTGGTTAGCAAGGTGCAAGTGTGGAAATGTGTATTGGTGGGCAACTAATCCCCAGGGCCTGCTCCTGGCCGTGTTCTGTACCCAGAGCACCACCAGAACCCACCACCAAGGGCCAAGCACCTTCCCCCTGGGCCTGCCCACCACCCAGCCACCCAGTCAACATGAGGGGAGAGCAGAGAGAGGAGAGGGTTTTGGGAGATTGCCAGGGGTGAAGACCAGACCTGCCCTTTCCTTTCTCTCCTGAACTTTGGAAGCCCCGCAGCAGAACATGCTAGAAGTCACTGGTGCTTAGTGAAGGGGAGTCAGTACACAGACAGGAACTATGAGAAGAGGTCCCCTGAGGCGGGCTGGTCCCACGGTCTGGCAGTGGACCTTTAGCCTTGTGGGCTGCGTGCACACGGGGAGAAGTGACTGGGTGTGGCTGCCTCACCCCTATTCCACCTTCTAGGAGGGTTGGTGCAGGGTGAGGAGACCCCAGCAACAAGTGTGCCCCTGTGGGAGGGCCCGTCCTGAGTCACACCTGCCACTTAGTTTGTGTTGCATTAGGAAGAGTCTGCAGGGCCCCCCGTGAGAGAGCCACCCAGCCACACAGCTGCACTGTGGTGAAGACAGAGGAGCGGTGGTGAGTAACGGGCCGGTGGGGACTGCCACCCTGCCAGGAAAGAACCATTCCACCCCACATCCCTCTGACCGGTCAGTGCCTGGAAGAGGGAAGGGGAAGCATGAAACAACCAAGCTGTGCTGCTCTCACCCGCTCCCAACCTCTATTGTCAAAATTTTCATCTAGCTTGGCTGGGAGAGAAAGAGATTTGAGATAGGTATCAAGATGTATTCAATGAAAACAGAGATAAGACTATTTGAATAACAGAGGCCTCCTGCACAGAAGTGTTCACCACGGGACCTTGTTAGTGTGCAGTTAAGAAAATCTCCCCCAGTAACCCCCAGGTTTACTATATTGCCTCTCTCTTTCTAGATGAGACATCTTCCAGATTCTAGAACATCTTTTTGACACTTTCTGTTATTCAAATAGGCTTATCTCTGGTTTCATTGAATACATCTCGAAATCTGTCTTAAATCAAAGCTACCCATGTCCCATTTCTAGCTCAGGCACAATACTATTACTGAGAATAAACAGCGATGAAGGTTCAGTGGATGGGGAGAAGACCAGTTAAAAAGCAGTTGCAGTAGTTGGAAAAAAGAGACAGCGGTGGCTAGAAACAGGAGAGAAGTGCCCACGGTCAGGGTATTTTCAGAGCCCCAAACGCCAGCTTTCAGAGACCAAAGAGGTATAGGGATAAAGAGATGAAGGAGTTAAAGATAATTTCCTGGTTTCTAAGCAGGTTTTTGAGCCACTTGATGAATAATGACACCATTTATTTAAACAAAGACTGGGAATCCTTGGACTAGAGCAGATTTTGAGGAAATTTAGTTCAGTTTTAGAATATGACTAGTTGAAAGAATCTAAGAGGCTGCCATGAAGAAATGACCAATAAGCTGACCAGTGGCAGGACACCGATGTGTGTGACTTTCACGTGGACAGGAAGGGCTGGGAGGATGTGCAGGCTGGGGAGAAGGTGCACAGAGAGAGGAGGGGCCTGGGGCTGTTTAGACGAAGAAACTGGCACAGGGGTGTGAGGCTGAGCGGATCACCTGGGGCATCTGAGGCTTCAGGATCAGCAGATATTAAGGGAACAGAGTGATATGCCAAAATTTTTAAAAATTCAACAGGCTGGCTCGGTGCTCATAGCACAGTGGTTATGGTGCCAGCCACACATACACTGAGGGTAGTGGGTTCGAACCCGGCGCTGACCAGCTAAACAACCACAACAAAAATATAGCTGGGCATTGTGGCGGGTACCTGAAGTCCCAGTTACTTGGGAGGCTGAGGCAGGAGCATCGCTTGGACCCAAGAGTTTGAGGTTGCTGTGAGCTGTGACACCATAGCACTCTACCGAGGGCAACAAAGTGAGACTCTGTCTCAAAAAAAAAAAAAAAATCCAGTAGGGATGCCCTTGCTGGAAAATAAACCCACCGACTTTTACTTATAATGTGCAGGACTCCATTCATCATTATAACATGAATATATGCTACATGAAAAGAAGCAGATGAAGGCAAAACACGGGCATGGTGAAATCAGGACAGAAGATGCGAGAGGACTATGTTGTCAGCGCTGACTTTGTTCACGGTGCTGTGAGGCCACGAGCACCCTGCTCGGTCATCACTCTGACATTGGTGTGTGGAGGTCCCACTCTTCTCAGAAAACTTCCCAATCACAGAGGGTTCAAACCTGGCTCCTGCTGGGACACAATGTGATCGCATGCCAGAGAACTGACGTTCAATCTGATTTTGCAACCTCAGAGCCAAGAAATTGGATTTGGCCCAGAATTTGTTGGATTATTTCAGATTTTTAGGGGGTTTTCTCCTCTTCTTGATAAATGCTTCAGCCTAATCAAAAAATGTCAAACATCACAATACTTCTAAAAAATCAATAAATCAAATAAATGATTTTAATATGGAAATAATATGCAACACAGCCTTCTTCTCAGAACTGGACAGGGTCCTCTGTGCCTGAGGACAGACCCTGCCTTCAGGCAAACTGTTTGGTAAGTAATGCTGCCACCTAGCGGCCTCCTGGAGAATCACCACCCTAACAGGTAACAGCTTTCAGCACATTTTAGGTTTACATGGGATTCACTGCATTTGAATTGATTTTTACCAACCTTTGAGATATAAATATACTTTTGAGAAATGTTTTTTTCAGGTATGAGTCTTAAAAACCACTGGGTGGCAAACATTACGTTGTTGAAAGCAGCTCAATGAAGATGAAGATACGGCGGAAGATAAGTGTTTGCATATGTCCAAACTCACCCAACTGTGCACATTGCAAGTCTATCGATTATACCTCAGTAAAACTGTTTTAAAAAGAAGAAAAGAAAAATTAATTTAAAAAAATAATGACCAAAAATAAGACACCTTCTTTGTAAAACTGTAATACAGTTGTAACAAATACAAACCTTCACAAGGATCTTCTGGAGAAAGTAGGTAAAAATAAAGCATGAGTGATAGAGGAATAGCTGTTTGACCAGAGAAGCTCTAGAATCACAAACTCCAGGAACCGTGCATGTGTTCAATGAAAGTCTAAGTGACAATTTATAAGAACCCATGTCAGGAGCTTGGCTCACAAACTAGGCCAAATTGCTTCTTGGTGTACTTTAAACTATGTTGTTTTCACAAAGGTAAAAAATAAGCTAGCATTTTTGGGTGTTTGCTATTTGCCCAAAGACAGATTAAAGCTCTTTGTAAGGCTACTAGGTAACCTACACCACTCTCTGAGGTGGTGGTACTCATTTTCATCCATTGTCATTGTCACAAGAGGAACTGTGGCTTGGGGAAGTTAACAAGGCAAATGAGTGCTGGAGCCGGAATGTAAACCCAGACGGTCTGATCTCAGAGCCGGCTCTCTGCCTCCCTAAGCTGTAAATGATACTTTGCTATTGTGCTAAGAGGTGTGTGAAGCAAATAGATGTCAGATGTCCAGCAGGGGAGAACATTGTTTACAGAATAGAGGAAGTTTCCGTTTTCTAGGTGAATGGTGTGAAAGAAAGTGTCTCAGTTTTGTCCCAGTGGCATTTGTCTTAGCTCCTGTTATATTAGAAACCACTGAGAAGTATTTCATTCCTTTAATCATTTAAAAACTCTCCTGTGGACCCTCTTCCATGCCTGCTGACTGCGTGGATCGTCAGATATTTTGGCTAGTTATGCTTGTCACTGTGTTAGTGACATTTCACTTTGTGATACCTTGAGTTTCTTCTTGTTGTCACTGCTCTGCATTTAGGGTCACTGAGCACACATGTCCTGTCTGCTTTCACTGAGGTATCTGTGCATGATATTCTGAGATGACCTGTCCAGACATGGCTCTGAAGATTATTTGAAGATGCATGTGGCTCATCTAGAAGTACCATGTCACAGCCCACTACGCCCCTGAGCTGGACCCAGCCCCTGCATCTCAGACTGTAAGTGTATCTGGATTGCTTGGGAACCTTGCTTGAATGTGGGACCTGAGATTCTGAATTTTTGATCTAAAGCCCATGATGCCAGTCCGTGGACCACAGTTTGACCTTGGTACTAAACCACCCACCTCTTCTTGGGTCTAGAGAGAAAATCTGGTTTGATTCTGACATCAAGGAAAAAAAACCTGCCCCATAATTTTCTCTCTTTCCCAAGTTTTTATGTATCTGACCATAAAAATCAAGTTTGATATAAATTTGGTCATACATTTTTATGTTTCTAAACAAACGTACCTATAAAAACTGTTTTAAAAATAGATTATTTTCGTTTGGGTCATAAAGCTATCAGCTCAAACATTTTTCTTCCTTGGCTTCAAAATGTTTGAAATTTATACTCAGGCTATAGATGATATCATGAAGTGTCCAGGTCGACACTTCTAGAATAGTCTATCAGAGAGCTGTCTGACCTCTAGTCCCATCTTGGGGCAGGTGGGTATAAGGCCTCCTTGGTCAGTCCAAGGTAAATCCAGAACTCTGGGCATGAAAAAGATCAATTTTAGGTTCCTCTGGATTAGCTCCTTGACCTGGGGGTCTTATTTTAATCTAAGCTGATTCCAGAGTTTCCTAGGTCTCTTCAGAGCTCCCTTTCAGGTGCCTTGGCTTCTGTACTCTTCTGGTTACTGTCAGTAGCACTCATCTTGCTCTAACTAGGAGGCATATAATACTTACAACAGAGGCAGATGAAAAATATCTACACTTGGGTCTCCAGATCAAATGACACAAGAGTGGAATGAAGGAGATAGTGTCAGAAAACGACCATTTTCAAAAGAAACGGGGATGTTTTCACCTGCCAACTCAGTGTAAGTACCTGAGCAGTGTCATTTAGCCAGGGACACGCTAAGGGGAGAACCATGCCTGGCACTGAGGAGGGGAAGGGCTTCCTCTACTTCATGTTGGTGAAGCTTCCTTGGAGCAGTGAGTCATGAGAAACAGTGAAAAATAGAAACAGGCTTCAAAAAGGCCAAGCAGGATGGCCAGGGACCGTCAGCCCGTGTTATGGATCCAGGGAAACAGGTATTTACTTTTGAAGTGTGTGCATGTGGGTTTTGGAGAGGATGTTAGTAAGATCTATTGGTGGTGGGTGGGTGAATACACTCTGCACACTGGGTACCCCATAGCACACTCCACATACACCAGGGGGTTTCATTCTCCAAACAATCTTTTGGTAAATATGAGGTACAGAGAAGTTAATGACCTGTCCAAAGTTGTTCAGTGGGTGACCCAGAGGTGCAGTGCCCACATTCCCCTGAAGAAATGACTGTGGGCCAGCGTGAGTGGAGTCAGTGGACGGCCCCCAGCTGCTCACTCTCAGATCCCCTCCGGCTGCCCTCAGACACCGGGCTGTTTCTGAGGGGCCCAGCCCAGATGGAGCCCACAGGGGTCCTTGGCTCTGGACATCCCCCCATCCTGCCCTGTCGGGGGCTCCCTGTGGAGTTGCCACCAACTTTGTCAGATCAGCAGCACAAGCTGAGCTCCCTGCCGGTTCTGCCTCCTCCCCCACTTCATCAATCCAGCAGTTACTCTGGACAAGCTTGGTGCTCCACTGTCCCTCTAGAAACTGCTTCGCAGAGGGCCCCCAATGCACCCTGCCTTGACAGAGCATTTGGAGCTGCTTGGTGTTGTGATGTGGGGTTGAATTAGGACAAAATGACGGAACTACTGGGGAAGCGGCTTTCACATCTACACAAGGAAGAACCTTCTAACACCTGGAACTGACCGAGTGGAGTGGGCGGCCCACATTCCTGCTGTCCAGACACCTACTGACCATCCTCGAAGGTCTGGGGCTTCCCCAGTACCCCCACATCCTGGAACCCAGATGCTCAACACCCATAATTCCAGCTGAGCAGGAAAACACACTCATTCACACACTCTCACGAGTTTAGGAATTCACAGCAGCCAGACCAAACCTCTGATTCTTTGGTGTTTGACACAATAGCATTGTATCTGTAAGCCTGTCCCCTTTCGGGCAGCTCAGTGGTGTCCTAGGCCAGATGAGCCATTGCCCACAGACTTTTATTTTTTAATCAAAAAGCTTGTAGCAAGTGAGTTAAGGCCATGGGTTGATTGTCCCTATGTACTGTTCAGTGTACCAAACTTCACAGGCGCTTACGCCAAATGGCCTATAATGTGGGCCCAGCATCTGATGAAGTTCCTCCACTGTGCACAGTTCTCAGCCGGTTGACTGTATACCACAGCCAGGGACAGGGCAGGACACAGACTCCCTTTCCCAGAATCCCACAGTGGTTAGATCATATAAGCAATCATATATGACAGCTGGTAGGAATCAGTAGCCACGCCAGCATAAGGACCTGAGTCTCAGGAGACATTCGTCAGGCCAGCAAATATTTACCGAGCACCACCCAACTCTCCTGCAGGTGCTGGGATGTGATGTGCTGTGCGGGTCCCTGATGTCATGGAGCCCACACTGAAGTGCCCCTGAGAAACTAGGCTGATTCTGCACTGAGAGGAACAGTAAAGCCACAATCCCCCATGGCAATCTCCTCGAGAGGGTGCTTGGCCTCATGCCGGCATCTTTCCTTCTCTCCCTACCTTCAAGTTTCTCCTGCATCTCTGGCAGTTACAGTCTTCATTCTCAAGAATATTTTATTATAGTGCTTATAGAAACAAATTCACAAAGTTTGCAAGAGAAGTTAAAAAAAGCAAGCTCAGCAATATTTGGGGGCTTTTACAACTGATGATGCAGCTGACCTACAGGAGACAGAGGCAGTGGGAGGGCCCTCGCTGGGGTGAATAAATAGGGCTCCCTGGTACTGCCGTCCCTCAGCCTGGGCTCACAGCTGCAGTCGGGACTCCACCTCCAGGCAGGATGACACTGACCTCGGCCTCTCTGCTGCTCCTGCTGCTGGTCAGCAGCCTCTGTCCCGTCCAGGGTGAGGACCTGCACTTGGGTTTACACTGTGCTTTGGGTAGAAAGTCTTCAGCCAGTTCAAGGCTGTTTCTAACTGAAATATGTGGAGGAAATTTGATGAAAGGGGGGAACTGCTCAGTCGCTTCGGTTTCTAAATGTAAGGTGCTTAGGGCTGTAACCCTTAGAACCTGGAACAGTTACACTGGTAAGATTTCTATTC
>CAUYQV010189839.1:0-12249 GCA_963574575.1 Galagoides demidoff
CCCTTTCCAGAACCAATTTTTAGAAAAAAAACCATTAAAATTATATGTATTTACAGAATACAATGGTGTTTAGATATATAATGTGAAACAACGGCTACAACTAAGATTATTATATATTATATATATTTGCAGTTTTTGATCAGGGCTGGGTTTGAACCCGCCACCTCTGGCATATAGGGCCAGCGCTCTACTCCTTTGAGCCACAAGCACCACCCTACGACTAAGATTATTAACATATGGATCATCTCACATAGTTGCCTTTTTTTCTTTGAAGTGACAATACTTAAGATCTGCTCAGCAAAAATTTCAAGTGTTTGACACCGTATTATTAACTAAAGCTACCATACTGTACAGTAATATTCAGAATGTAATCACTCTGCATAACTGATACTTTTTGAATAATATTTCCTCATGTTCTCCACCCCCCTGGCGACCACCACTCTATACATCTCTGAATTTGACATATTTGGATTCCGCATGTAAGTGACAATGTGTAATATTTATCCTTCTGGGCCTTAATTATTTCACTTCATATAATATACTCCAGTTTTATCCATTTTGTTGTGAATTACAGGATTTTAGAAAACGACTGAATATTCTATTTGTACATATGCCACATTTTCCTTATCTTTTTATCCACTGATGAACACATACCTTGGCTATTGTGAATAATGCTGCAATGAGCATAGGGTTATGGATGGCACGTTGAGATACCGATTTCATTCTCTTTAGTTATCTGTACCCGGAAGCAGGATTGCAATTTGATATCCTTTGTTGATAAAAATTCTCAACAAATTAGGTATTGAAGAAATGTACCTCAGCTTAATAAAGGTCATACATGACCAGCCCAAAGCTAATATACTCAATGGTAAAAATCTGAAAGCTTTCCTCTAAGATCAGGAATAAGACAAGGATGCCCACCCCAAATACTTTTATCCAATATAATACTGGAAGTGCTATCCAGAGCAATTAAGCAAGAATTAGAAAGAAAAGACATCCACGTCAGAAAAGAACAAGTAAAATTGTTCCTGCAGATGAGATGATCCTATGTATAGAAAAGCATAAAAATCCATCAAAAACTGTCATAAGTAATAAATATATTCAGTAAAGTTGAATTTTATAAAATCAAACCAAAAAAATCCATTGGTTTCTGTCTGCTAAAAATAAGTGATACAGAAGAGAAGCCAGATGTGTTGGCTTATATCTCTACTCCCAGCACTGTGGACGGCTAAGGAGACAGGATTGCTTGAAGCCTGGAGTTGGAGATCAGCCTGGGCAACACTGGATGAATTGTCTCGAAAAAAAAAAAAAAATTAGCCTGGTGCCTATAATCCCAGCTGCTCAAGGGGTTGAGGTGGGAGGATCACTTGAATCTGAGAGTTTGAGGTTGCAGTGAGCTCTTAGGCTAGTGCAAAAGTAATTACAGTTTGGGAGCATGCATTTTAAATCCTAAAGGCTCAAACATATCTTTACTAATCAAAATAGGACCATTGCAATCTACACAATGTTGCCAGTGAGAAGTAAGTTTGTTTCTTCCCGTGGCATAAAAATGCATGCTTTGAGATTGCACAGACTCTTGGAAAGCATTTTCTGCATCCTGTTGGTTGTGGAAAGTTTTTCCCTGTTTAAAAAAAAAAAAATGCTTGAAGAAATGGTAGGTGGTGGTGAGAGGTCAGGTGAATATGGGGGCCTGGCACAAAACTTCATAGCCCAATTTGTTCAGATTTTAAAATGTTGGTGGTGCGATGATGGAGAAGAATCGGGCCCTTTTTGTTAACCAATGTCAGCTGCAGGCATTGCAGATTTCAGCGCGTCTCACAGATTTGCTAAGCAGACTTCTCAGATGTAGTGGTTTCAATCAGAAAGACTGCAGCAGACCACCCAACAGTGACTGTGACCTTTTTTGGTGCAAATGTGGCTCTGGGAAGTGCTTTGGAGGCTTCTCTTGGTCCAACTACTGAGCTGGTTGTTACCAGTTGTATGAAATTCTAATTGAGAAACGGCTTCTTCTTGTTGCATGGAATAAGAGAAGAGGACACTTGAAAAATACAATTGCTCTGATTTTTGGTCAGCTCTTATTGAGCTTTTTCACTTTTCCATTTTGCTTTAAATGCCAAAGGGCCATAGAATGTCCATGTTGAATTCTCTGGCAACTTCTGTAGTAGTCAGAGGAGCAGCTTCCATTATTACTCTCTATTGTTCATTGTCAACTTCTGATGGTTGACTGGTATGCTCCTCATCTTCAAGCCTCTCATTTCCTTTGCAAAACTTCTTGAATCACCACCGCACTGTATGTTCATTAGCAGTTCCTGGGCCCAATGCGTTGTTGATGTTGAGAATTATCTCCAGTGCTTTATGACCCATTTTGAACACAAACGCAAATTGCTTGGCTTTGCTTTTTTTCTAGCGTCATTTTTTCCACATTCCAAAATAAATATGAAATAAAAATAACTCATTAGCAGAAAAAAGTGAATCAATAAATTCATATCAAACAGATGTATGACATAACCACATTTAAGAAAGAATATATTCCAGTATCAAATAGTAAATTTCAACACTGCAAAAACCCAAATATTTTTGCACCTACCTGATACAATTGCATCTCTGCACTCTAGCCTTGGGCAATAAGGACAAGACCTCACGTCGAAACAAAACAAAATAAACAAGCAAAAATTAGGAAACATCTATCTACTATAGCATCAAAAATTAAATACTCAGCAGTCAATTTAACTAAGGATGTGAAAGTTCTGTACACTGAAAACTATAAAATATCAATGAAGGAAACTGAAGAAGACATGAGTAAATGGAAAGCTATTAGAGAGTAGGACACGGAGTTCTCAGAAGCATATAGTGGAGCAACAAGAAGTCCCTTTCTCTAACTTGTAGGTATCCTATGCAAACTTCATTTATACACTCGAGAAATAGTCCTGGAACATTAGAACATGCAGGCTGCTGTGGACGTAAGCACTGGAGTTTCATTCGCACGTTGATGCAATCATGATTTGTTTCCTCACCAAGAGTATATAATAATATAGTGTAGGGAATTAACAATACATAGTTATACAAAAAAATGTAAAGTCTCAACTTTCGTGATACATTCAAGAGAGACTCTCTTGCATCTAAATGTCCATTTTCCACTACATCCCCCTCCTCTTCTCTTCCTTCCCACCCAAAATAGTGTTGATGAAATAATCTTCAGTAGACAAATCTAGGAAAGTCACTAGGAGTGTTCCTTATGGAAAAAACAAAAACAAAAAACGTGATGCCGTTATATATACACAGAGCATTTTACCTTGTATTCGGGGAGAGAAGCAATGAAGAAAGGAAACAAGTAAGGGAGGAAAAAAGGAAAGAAAAATGATCTTCTGTACAATTCCTGCCAACTGATTTCTAAAAATAGATTTGGAACATAGCTCATTTGAATTCAAAGAATTCTTATAATGTCACAAAAACATAATGGCTGTGACCAAATTCCCGTCACATCTGGTTTATTTGATACATGACTCTTGTCATACAAGGCAGACATCTGCACCTTTATTTTTCTTGAGGCAGGTGGAGCCATGTAGATTCGGAGGACAAAACCGATTTGCTACTCTTGTTCTTTTCCTTGAACGGATTATTTCTTATTAAAATAGATTCTCCTTCTGTTTCAGTCGGGCTTCCAGTCAGTGATGGTTTTCCTGAGCGGTATTGGCAGGAGGCTCTGACTTTCCTTTGGATTTTGAGCTTCTGTGTCAGGTTGAGTAAGACATTGATTAAATTATTTAATTTCATTTCTAAGGTACAATTTTTAAATGTCAAATCATAGTTAGATGCTAAACCTTTCATGGTATTTTAAAGTGTATTTGAGCCTACTTTTAAAGAAAAAGTACTCTCCCCACTATTGAATCCCTGGGGCCTCAATGAGGGACGTTAGGCAGCTACATCCACGTGTCCGACCAGCTCCACGTGACAGTTGTAACTTCCCAGCTTCCAACCTTCACCTGCGGTTACTAGTTTACTTTTGGTGAGTGCCACGTGTAGATTTTCAGTCATTCTGAATTTCAATGGTAACATTCTCAGAATAAATTCTCATGATGAAAAGTGTGTTTAAAGACATAGATATTTTGTAAAACCCAAAATTTGCCAAGTATTCATATTTAATATATTGCTTTCTATAGAATACCTTACCTACATTCAAATACAATTCAATGTAGAATTTATTTCATATTCATATAATCCAAGTCAGGTAACAGTTTGGTTGCATGGTTTCTTCTATTTCTTTTTCTTTTCATAAAGTATCTTTCAAACTATTGAAAATGGAAACCTAAGGCGTCAGCAAGATGCTTGATCAAAGTAATCTGTGTAAATCGTAAAGCGGCATGAACTGAAAACAGATGGAGCGCTATGCGTAACCACGTATACGTAATAATGTATGACGTTAAGCCATACGTCATACGTGCTTAACTCCATTAAGCCATACGTGCTTAACTCCTCTTAGTATTGATCTTGCATGAATAGTCATAGGATAGGTTAAGGTTTTAGGGCTAAAACCTTGGGGTTCTGAGCTGATAAAGCTTTGTTTTCTGATACTGGTTACTTGCCCTGGGGTAAATTATTTGACTTCTCTAGACCCGAGTTTCCCAAATGTAGATAAAATTGCCAAAGTGAATTGCAAGAATTAAAATGGCATTAAATTAAATAATGACAGTGTATTTCACAGAACTGGTAATCATGACAGTTATAGTTCTATTTCCACAGACTGTCCATAATTCACTTCTAAATGTTAACCCAAATGTGGAGGGCCAGGAATGTCCATTCTCAAAAGTTCCGGTGTTTGTGAAAATAGATTTCTGTGAGTGTGATGGTTTCCTCTGTGCTCATAAATAAAGGACTCTCAAAATCAAATATGTCGCTGATTCCTGGAGCCATCTCTGTCTCCCCAGTGCCAGTGCCACCCAGTGCCCTCCAGGAATGATGTATTGCCCGAAGTTATATTCAGCAAGTTCTTATAACGTTTCCTCTGACCGCCCTGCTTCCTGTGACTTCAGATTGCTCTCCAGAATCTTATTAGGTATTCTTCTATCATCAATTTCCTTCACAAATCTAGCTCAGTGGATCTATTTTATATCAAGTAATGTTTAAACCCTACTGGACTGATTGTGTTATAGGATTCATTAATCTTACCATTTGATATTAATAAATGCCTCTAGAGTATTATTTCTGTTTGGTAAGCTTTTTTTTGTTTTCCCTGAAAGAGTTAGCATCATTCTGGATTTTGATATCTACAGAGACTAGTCTGAGTATCCAGTACTGGTGAAATTAATCTTCAGATCCTAAAGATTTTGATTCATCAGAGTCAAAATTGAAATTTCTTTAAAAATTGGAGTGTTATTTCTGGTAAGTCAGATGCTTAATTAACATTGAGAATTTGTTGATGCTGTCCTTTTTCAGTGTTAGTCTGGCACAGAGAATAAGAAATCGTTAACACCTGGGTATGGACTGAGTTGTGTCCCCCATTCTCAAATTCATTTGTTGAAATCCTAATCCCTAATGTGACTATATTTGGAAATGAAATGCTTGGGAGGTAGCTGAGACCTCATTTAGAGGTCCCACTGGTGAGCCCCTCATCTGATATTATTGGTGGCCTTATCAGAAGCAGCAGAGACTAGGATCTCACTAGCACTCTTTGCCATGTGAGGATGCAGGAGAAGGGAGCCACCTACAACTCAGGAAGAGGGTGTTCACCAGAACCCAAACTCTGCTGAGAACTTGGCCTTGCATGTTCCAGCCTCCAGAGCTATAAGTAATAAATTTCTGATGTCCTTTAAGCCACCCAGTTTATGCCATTTTGTTATGGGAGGCCAAGCTAATGAGTATCCCCTTCATCTATTTTCTAACCTCTAAATGACTTCCTGGTCTCTCCGAAGGGTTTACTGCTAAAATTGCAGAATTTGTTGACAAAATATACTCTTTCACTTTTTAAAAAAGTTTCAAGTTGTGGAGATTATTACGTGTTCTTTTTGACCATTACAATGGGGATTCCAATATCCTCCATGCCATGTATTATACAGTTTTAAATGGTTTAGGGTAAGGTAAACTGGTTAAAATTACAGAAAGAAAGGTCAGCATAAATCTTTTAAAATTATTGAAATAATTGATTTAGTAAAACTTTTAAAATGTAGAAATATGTATGGCTTATATTTTAGTAATCCCATTTTAAGATTTTTTAAAAATTCAAATTCATTTATTATATTTAACATATAAAATTGTATGTATTATGTATACCATAATGCTTCAAAGCATATATACATGGTGCAATGGTACAATCTAGTTAATTAATGGATGCATTATTTCACAGTTATTATTATTATTTAGCATATTTCAGGAATACAATAATCATTAACTGTAGTCATCATCTAGTGGAAGTTTTTAAGCTAATTAGTAGTATAAAACATAGTATAAAACTTCTATTCTAAGTAGTAGTGAATTGTCCATTCTCAAAAGTTCTTAAATCTTAAAATCTTAAATATTAAAAAAAGGTTTTAATACATCAAATAAAAGAAAACTTACATGTTATCTTATGAAGATTGCTACTGTTATTCTACTACTGTTGGTGTAACAATCTTCCTGAAAAAGGGACAATAGTATTTTACTGATAAATTTTAACTTTGTATTTGAATATAATGCATACATAGGTTTTAAATTTTAAATATATATCCTTTGATCATCATCTCTTCAACTTCTCCCAGTGCCTGTCTCTGATAACCACCGTTCTCCTCTCTGTTTTTTTGAGAAGTGAATTTAAATATTATTTTGAGATTTTTACCTCAAAGAAAGAGGAAAAATGTAAAAATATTTCATTAAAAAGTTTACTGCAGCATTATTTTTACTGGCAAAAAATTGAAACTGAACAAGATAATGCATGTGAATAAACAGAAAATGGAGAAACTCAGAAAAAAATGTTGATTTTCCTGTGTTTCTAGATTATAAGGACCTCTTTTTTTCTTTGTTATTATCAATATTACCCAAATAATTTAAAATAAAGTTTACATATATATAATGTGTATATGTTTATGTGTATGTATCTTACATCATTTTTTGAAAAAGAATACTCATTGTCCAAATAAATTCAAAGTGCCATAATTTATACATATAGCAACTAAAATTAGTCCTAAAAATAAACTCTGATATTTCACTGTTTATCTTTCCGAGATTTTATTTTAAAATACCAAGCATCTCTGAAAATGGAGAAGATTAGAAATGACCGAAATGATTAAGGAACTAGAGATTTATTTTTGTGATAGAATTCAACAAATATATTCTCAAGGTAATGGAACACACTTGACCCTCTACATGACTGATTGCATCTTCATCCTGCAGATATAAGATGTAAACATCATGCAGAAGTTAGAGATATAAAATGTCCACGCAATACACACCAATAACAAAGCCACTGTTATGTTACATTTTTTATGAAAACTTCAATTGCCATAGCAAGAAATACACATGATATTTAAATACCAAGTTAAAACTGATCAATAAAATATTATTGTCCCTTTTTCAGGAAGATGGCCGCCACCAACAGTAGTCAAAAAATAGTAGTGGGCAGCTCCTGTGGCTCAAAGGAGTAGGACACCGGCCCCATATTCCAGATGTGGCAGGTTCAAACCCAGCCCTGGCCAAAAACTGCAGAAAAATAAAACAATAATGATAATAATAGTAGTAAACTTTCTTTGTAAGATAACATCTAAGTTTTCTTTTCTTTGACTGATGTATTAAATTAAGACTGACTGAGATTCTGCTTGAATATAGCCTAAGCTATAGGCTCATATATATTTTCAGTAGGCTCAGATATATTTTTGAAGCAATTAACAAAATTCAGAAATTGAGTACAATATTTGTGTTTTTACTCTTACTAACTATAAAAGTTTTATACTAAGTTTTATACTGCTAATTAGCATAGAAATCTTATCATTCTTTTAATCATTTGGAAATAAATAAACCAACTTCCTATCTCTCCTACTAAGCCTTTTATGGAGTTACTGTCATTGCAGTAAAACTGAAGGGAAAATACACACTCTTGTGCTCACTGGTTATTGGCTGTTTTGAATATTAAATTAGTGGGACAGTAGCTGAGACTTTATTTTGATATTGATTTTTTATAAAATGCATTTTGATGGGATAAAAATAGAGCATCAATAGCCATATTTTCCTTTTATATAAGTGAAAAATATAATTTAACTTTATACAAAGGCCTGATTCTACCCAAATCCAAGATCTCTTTTAAGATTGAGAACATGCAAATTGAAGTTAAACTATATTTAGATTAGCGTTGAAATGGATAGCAGGGGTCTGTAAATTAGCAATAATCATGTTTCCGTTACATCTGTGGTCTCCAGCCCCTGGTATGCAGCCAGTAGTGGTCTGTGACCTGTTAGTAACCGGGCCACAGGTAGGAGGCGAGCAACCAACAAGTGAGCACAGCTTCAGCTGTCACTGTCTCCCACCACCCCCAGATGTGGCTGCCTAGCTGCAGGAATGCAAGCTCATGGCTCCCACAGATTCTGCAGTATGGTGAATTGCATAATTATACTTTGCAATGTAATAATAATAGAAATAAAGTGCACAATAAATGTAATGCATTTGAATCATACTCAAACCATCTCCTCTCACTTCAACTCCAGTTCATGGAAAAATTATCTTCCATGAAACCAGTCCCTGATGCCAAAAAAGTTGGGGCCCATTGCTTTAGATGCCTTTGAAACATGCCTGAAGGATTGGGGCAAAGTAAAACAAAATAAAAACAAACGAAACAAAAACTCCTCTTGACAAAACCTATCTTCAACTCTTTTGCAGATTCCAATGACCAAAATTGAAAAGTCTTCTAAAGTGTTATATTTTTCTTATCAAATTAATAGATAAGTTTGTAGCCTAAGTTATTGAAAATTTGGCATTTGCGGATTCCTTTATATACTTTATCTCACCTAACCCTCCCAACAAGCATATGAAAGATGACAATAATTTCAATGGACATATAGGGAAATTGAAGCCTTGAGAGAGAAAATACATAGCATACTCCAGATTACTGTGTTAATAAATGATAGTGGCACGACTGAATCTCAGTTGTAGCTGATCCAGAGCTCATGCTTTTGTGAATATTTTGTATTATGTCTTTACCTCAGAAAATATGTCTCTTTTGGAGTCTAGAACAGCAAAATATTCCAACAATAGAACAATGTGTGTGTGTCTTTAGCGTCCATTGATTTTCTTTGTTGAAGAATAAAGAGAGATTTTCACATCAGCAAAATGAAAATATCCAAAGGATTCCATCATTCATACAAAAAATATGCTTAATAGATCCAAACTACTGTAACCTGGTGCTCTAAGGTTATATTTCATTGTTTTATTGCAAAGTTGAGATGATTGACTCCCTAATTTTGTCCTTACCATATTTCATTTCTCATCTCTTTGCATTCCTTAATATGTTTTATGAATAGCAGGAAAATAAAGTGAAGAAGAGAAGGGAACACAGATAACCCTCTCTTCCTCCTTCATTACGTATTGTTCTTGATTCTTTCCTTTCTCTTACCATATGTGAATGACCCTTTTGGGAAAATCCCAACATACATTTTTCCTTAATCCTCTTATTTCCTGGTAGCTTGCTTCCTTTTCCAAAATCCCAAATCAATCTATAACATCACATAACTTTCTCAGTTAGGTTTCCAAAAGTTCACAAGCCTGAAGACTCCAGTAGAACTCCTGAAATGTGAGGTCCTGGAAAACTATTTACATGTAGCAACCTACGTGGTTCACATATTATTAATAGAGATGAGTTCAGTAGGAAAAATTCTTATTAATACAGATACTTGAGAAACACAAGACCTAGAGTCACTATCTACCTATAGACCAACATGATTTTATGCAGAATAGGAATTCTTCCTTGCTCTGTCCAGGTCATATCACCTACACAGGCATCCTGGTAGTGAGTGATACTCAGAGCTTTGTAATATTCACTTTGGAAAAAAATTATTGGTTCTCACTCAAGATCATAAAACGCCCCTACTCTCCATCTCAATAACACTACAAGGCAGCGTATGGTCATAAGAAAGGCAGAGTATGGTCTTAGGTCTTATTTCCTAAGAAAAAACATTAGAAAATCTGAAAACACAGACATTCTTAGCACTAAAAATATCAAAATGTTTAGTGTTTTATAAACAAGAACACCCACTAAATTAAATCTATTCAGCCAATTTCCGATACTTCTCTTATGAGAAGCAAATACATTCACTTTATTATTATGAAAACAATGACATTATTAATGTTTTTGATAAGACAGACCTAGATTAAATGAACGCACTGATTAATCATTGCCTTAAAAGCGAACTAGTTACAATTCTCGAGCAATTAACAATAGTTCATTGAAAAGGCAGTGTCTTTAGGAGCAACTATTTTTAAGCATATTCTTTTTCTTTCCTTGAAAAAAGAGATGTGCTTTGATAAACTGTACAAACATATTATGCATTATTAAACTTTAAAATTATATGCTTGACAGATAGCGTATAGTTCTCTCTGGGGCTTTATTGCAGTCTGTGGAACTTATTAGTTGGGATTTCATTGCCAGTGGCAAAACGTAGAATGTTCTATAAATTAAAACATTTGGCTGTGGCTATGGGAAATTCTCCATGATGAGTGGGAGTTGGGGATGGGGGTGGGAAACAAATCTGTTTTCATCCAAAAAAGAAAAAAAAATTCAGTGTGTGCTGAATTTGTGCTTCGGGTTTGTTTATCTCAGAGATTGCATATTCTAAACAATGTGGGATTGCAGTAATTTTAGAACCAGCGTAGACAAATTTACAAGTTAAATCACAATGTTTACAAAAGAATATACATAGTGCAGCGCACCTTACCCATACCAGATGCTGCTAATCTGGACAGTGGGCTATCAATTAAAGGGGACAAATACTTGGTCCTTTTTCAGGTTGACTCCATTTTGCCAAATTCTTTTTCTAGGGTTGTTAAAAACTAACCAGGTCATCATTTTCATCATTTTGTTGATAGCAATGGTCTGTGATTTTTTGTTATTATCCATATTTAACAACTCTTTATTTTCCATTCCACGTCCAAATAACTTACTTTATTGGAATTGCAAATATATATTCTACTACTGGACCCATGGAGCAAATAAACATAATTCACTGAAACAAATGCATTTGTGTTCATCACGGAATGGGTAGTCAATGTCATACTCATTTTTATTATATTAATATAAAATTCTATGAAGGTTCAAGTTTCTGTCTCACACACACACACAATTAATGTATGTACAGTTTAACACAGGATAGAAAAAATCAGGAATAGGTAACTGCAAATAAATTATTATCAACGCATAAATAACAAGGGCACTTTCAAAGAAACGACTGATGACTAATTAGTTAAACTTGTCAAATAATTATGGAATAATTGCAGCTCTCATCAGCAACTGTTGTAAACTGATGAAAATTGATTCAATAGAACATGTATAAATTTACACTTCGTTGAAACATCTGCAAACTGTGGCAAACACTTGTTAGTGCTGAACGCGAGGCGCATTTTTGCTTGAAACTGTGCTGAAGCTTGTATTCACTTTCTCCTCTATTTGCAAGCATTCCTTTTTATCTCTTTGTCTTCCTCTTTTTGTATCTTGACTACTTTCATCTTTATTAAAACTTACTACATAGCTCATGTATTCACATTACTCTGCATTAAACTAAACCTAAAGCATGTATAACTTTGAACATGATTTTCGTAACTCTAGAATGACGTATGTACCTACTTTGTTATTCAAATTTATGCTAAATATACATAATGCAAATTTTTGATACATTATTTGACAATACTTTAATTTGAACCATTATGCATTTTTCAGATTGTAAAAAATTACAGCTCTTGATGCCCTTCCTTTCTGTAGAGGAATTCTCCTTCAGTTATATCTTCCACAATCACCTTCTGAACCAAAGCATAAATATCCATGGTCTGGCCTACATTTAACTGTGAGAAAATATTTTAAAATCTCAGGGTCTAACACATGGGAAAATACACACACTTACCTCTTTATCCCACCCACTTTTGAACTTTTCTTTTTTTTTTAATTTTTTTTTTTTTATTGAATGGTAACTATGTACATTAATGCACTTCTGGGGTACAGTGTGGGGTTTTCACATGCAATCCAAAATACTTCCATCAAACTGATCAACACAGCCTTCATGTCATTTTCTCAGTTATTGTTTT
>CAUYQV010189840.1:0-47135 GCA_963574575.1 Galagoides demidoff
AATTTTTTTTTTTTTATTTTTATTTTTTTAATAAACATTAAATTTTAGACTCAAAAAAAATTTTTTATTTTTTCAAAAAAAAAAAAAAAAAAAAAAAAAAAAAAAAAAAAAGAAAGAAAGAAAGAAAGAAAAGAAAAGAACTGTGTCCCTTCCAGCACAGTGAAGAGATAAGTCAAAAAACCGAGATAGGGACATATAAACTTCAAAAGAACTAATTGTAATTATGAAGAGCAATTACACAGACGTGCATAACCTGAGAACATGGTGGTCTTTCTTGGGGGAATTTCATCTGGGAAGAAAGGGGAGCTTGAATGACAATACCTCTTTCGGCTCTTTCCATGTTTTATATCATATGAAAGGCAAATAAATAAATGTTACCAGAAATTCTTTCTTCAGTAGGTCCTTGGTCTTGGGGATTCCAAGAATGAAACTGCAGACCACAGATCAGTGGTAAATTAAGAATAGGATTTATTAGACAAAAAGGAATACAGAAAAAGCACCAGAGCTCCTGGCAGAGGGAAAGACCAAAGTCGTAAAATCTCTGCCTAGGTTCTTTGTGTGTGTGTGTGTGTGTGTGTGTGCGTGTGTGTGTGGTGTGTGCGTGCGCATGCGTGTATATTCCCGTGGGTCCTTTGTAGTTACATTTGGCCAGGACTTGGTAACAAATAAATGGATACAGTCCTTTTTGCTAGGGTAAAGTGAATGAGCACATTAATGAATGGATACAGTACCTTCTGCTCAGAAGAGATGAATGAGCCCTTTAATGAATGGATACAGTCCCTTCCGCTCAGGCCAAGGTGAATGAGCTCTTTTATGAATGGATACAGTCCCTTCCTCTCAGGGCGCCTGAACGAGCTATTCCATTCTTTAAATTGCCCCATCCCTAGGAAACTTACATGAAATTGCCCATGGCTTAGTTAAGGGGGAGGGGGAACTGTGTGTCACCCTTAGGCCGGTGAAATACCCATAGGGGAGTAATACAGCAAGAGGAGGGCTCACTAGGTCCAAGGGTGGTTCTGGGGTTGGCACCAGCAGCTTGGGCTGTGCCACGGTCTCGGTCAACTAACTAGGGACCCACCTGCTCCTACCACGGTCACTCCTCTATGCCACACTTGGTTCTCCAGCCCTCGCCTCTCCCATCCCACCACACCATCAGTCCCAGGGCGGCCAGTGCGGATGGTGAGGCAGGTCCTCCCTGTTGGCCAGCATTATATCATAAAGATGCAACTATTTGGAAGATACAAAGATCATAAAGACAGCATTGACTTTCCTTTGTGCTGAACTGTAGCTATTTTAAAGTGACTTTCCTCTGCATTATTAGCAAGAGAATTTCTAAGCTAAGAATTTCTCAGGGAATTCTTAAAGATATTCCCTGAAGGAAATTTAGAAAATACAGAAAGGAGTAAAGAAAATAAGTCACCTGGAAACCCACCACTGAAAGATAACAAGTGTTACCATTTTTTGTTTGTTTCTTATTTTCAAATGGCATATTTCTTGATGGCTGTCTGGTAATCTATTGCATGAGAATAGCCTGCAGTGCCTCAGCAGTCCCCACTTACTGTACATGTACATCGTCTTCACGTGTTCCGTATTACAAATAATGCTGTGACATTTTTGTCCATTTCTTTGATTATAGATTTATCAGGCTAAATTCATACAAGTTAAATTCCTGAAATCAAAGGGTTGAACATGTCAGCGTTTTTGATGTACACATCGTGTGGTCAGATTGGCCCTTCTGCAAGGTGGCAGCAGTGTGTGCCACCTCCAGCAGAGCCTGTGGATGTTTTTTTTACTGTACCCTTACTAAATACAGGCATCACAATTTACAAAATCATTAATGAGAGTTTTTTTTAAATGGCAATTTTTAACAAACGTGGGGATTTCCTGTTTCTTTACTAGCTAATCTGGTTGGTGTAATATTTAACTTAATATACCAATATAAGAACAAATAAAAGGAAGTTATTTAAGACTAGTCATATTTCAGGCAAATTGAAGAGCCCTATATTTTTAATTTGTTTTTTGACTTTTCACTTTCTTCAGAAGCAACTGGAGAATTAGGAATTGGACAGTTAAATTTTACTCTAAATTTGCAGGAATTTAAATGGGGCATATGTCAACATGTCCTGAGAAACACCAATATTAAGTTTTCCTAAGAGGATTTTTGTAACTGAACACAGACCAATGCATAAAAGGAAGTTTCTAACACCTTTCCTCCACTTTGATTAGTAATATCGTCTGTTAAGGTTGCAGAGGAACGGCATTGGAACTTTGTGTTTAAAGGAGATAGATAACTGTCCTAATTGCGGGTAAAATAATTCATTGGAGGAAGAAGGTTTGGTGCCAGATTCAAGAGCACATTCTATTCCCAGGAAAACATTAGCAACTTTCACCCCATGTTGCAGGTTTTTATTTACTGCAAATATACGTTTTTTAAAATGACTGTTAGGGAAAGAAGATGTTGGCATAAAACACCATTCACTGAGCAGGACAAACCAGTCTGAGAAAAAGAGGCATTTCTAGTGACTGTTCTAAACTCCTGAAAAATAAATTTCTCATTATCATTCTTTGCCTTACCTACCAGCATCTGCACCCTCCCTCATCCACAGTTGGTGTGTCATAGCAAGCTTCCTGTGATCAAGAACCATTTAGTAGGGAAGCGCCTGTGGCTCAAAGGAGTAAGGTGCCGGCCCCATATGCTGGAAGTGGTGGGCTCAAACCCAGCCCCAGCTAAAAAACTGCCAAAAAAAAAAAAAAAAAAAAAACCATTCAGTACAGGGAAAATGACTTTGGTGAGAAATATATCTTGTCTTTGTTTTCAGTTATATCTTTAAGAGGATAACAAATTCCTGCAGATTAAGTAAAGAGTCAACATATTGTAATAATGAAACATGTTCTATTCTCGATGAGAATTTTAAACGTATTATTTGGTGATAAAAAGTAAACTTTTAAAATGCATATCAAAATCTGGGATGTGGCACCACTGGGTTAACCGGTAGGTTCTGGGTGCACATTACAAAGTATTGTACATTTCATTCTGTCTTTATTATTTCTGTGGAAGAAAAAAATGATGTAATAGAAATTGAGGTCCATTGAATTATCTGAAGTATTAATTATTTTTATTCTTCACTGATTTTTGATATTATTTTGCTTTGGCCTTGTCATGAAAATCCTAAAAACAATTAGGTTTCAATGTTGTGTAATAGAATTATTAACTTGAAACTCATGTTTGTAAAGCATCTCAAAAATATTAAATTTATGCTATAAAACAACAGTGTACATCAACAGTACAAACAGACTTGATCAACCTTGTTATTACCGAAGATATATATTGCAAGTTAGACAATTCTTTGATTCATGACTACTTAAAAATAGAATTTTTTAGAAATTTAATTAAAATGAGGACTAGAAAAGTAAAATCTATATTATTTTGAAAATCTGAGTAATTATTATTTATAATTATTATTCATGAATATAAAAATACTCATTGAGTTTAACGATTTTCTTCTATTCAAAATTAAAGGTAAGTGGATCATTAATTTGGCACATTGCAAAGAAACTGTCTTTTATTTTTCATATCTTATTTTAAATCTTAGAAATTTTCTCTGGGAAATGTATTTAATGTTTTGATAGAAATAAACATAGGGCAGAAAAAAACAAGAAAAGAAGTTCTTTTAGTTATATATTTTTATTCAGTGTGTCAGATTACAAATTTAAAACTATTCATTAAAAATAGGATTATTGGCTGGATGTGGTGTCTCAGGCCAGCACTTAAGGAAGCTAAGGTGGAAGGATCAGTCGAGGCCAGGAGTTTGAGAACAAGCTTGGCAACATAGTGAAGCTCTGTCTCCGTCATGAATGAATGAATGATGATGAATGAATAAGCTGGGCGTGGTAGTGTGCACCTGTAGCCCCAGCTACTTGGGAGGCTGTTTTCATGACACACTAATTAATGATACATATTTAATAATCATAACAGGGCTAATGTAGGAATTGATTTACATAAAAAATGAAATATTTTTCTAGGTGATAGATTATGTCCTCTTAATGAAGTATAGAACTAAGATTTTCTGTGTCTTGATTCCAGCTTTGCATTAAACACCATAGCAAGGGATTTGATTTCTATAAACCGATTTTCCCTCTGTCAAATGTAAAATGAAGACGTTGGATTTCACTGATATTTTGCAATTTTGTAATTTTGTTTTTACTGTGGTTCAAGTAAGAAAAACATTTTACACTCAGGCTCTGGACATATAGCCATATATCATACATATACACGTAAATCTACACACACATATATGATGATCACAAAAGATTCTCCAAACAGTACTTACCTTCATTAAATGCAATGCATGGTGGTATTTTCAACTCTATTTTAGGTTTTAAAACTGTAGAGCATGCTACATTTGAATCATGGCCTGAAATTTAGAAAATACTCTCAATTTAAAATAGTCCATTCAGTCTCCAAACCTTGCTAATTCTGTGACTCACACTGACTCTGAGAAAGTTTTGTGAGAGAAACCTTGCCATGCTGAGGTCACTTGTTTCCCTTTGAACATCATTTTTGTTTGAGGGATTTCCTACATTCCGAATGTAGGCTCAGATAAGTGACCTAAGCTCCGCTAATCACATTCTCTGACTGAAGTGTTTATTCAGAAGACAGCAAAATGATATAAAAGAAGCTCTAGGGAATCTTTTGTCAATTAAGAGAAGTTGTGGCGATATAGGTCTTCTATCATAGTGACTGGGGTTCTATCTTCCAATGCCCAAGGTTTGGTCTGTAAACTGAAGAACAGGGCCATATGTCCTCCCCAGAGTGGGTGCTGGGTTTGCCTTACGTGGTGATCTGGGGTAGATAGTCTCCAAGTCTTCCTATGTGGTCCTTCTGGAGATTTGGGACCATCTACCATTCATTAATAAATGCCCTTTCTATTTGAACTAACTGGAGTGAGTCCCATTTTCTATACAGAGATGTATAGAGGCCAGGCATTTTGAAAGAGAGTAGGATGATGTGAAAGCAATTTTCACTAGCTGTCGCTGTGACTTGAGGTGATTTATTAGCTCCTGGGGTCCTCAGTTTCCTCAGCTGTCAGATGTTGATGACTTAACATTTTTACCTCACAAGGTTGTTCTATGACTAAGAGGAAATCATGGATTGAAAGTGCTTCCAAACGTAAAACATTACAAAAGTGACTAAAAGGAATAGGTCTTATTTGTTTCTAACAGCCTGAAAAAGTGAGATTCTTCCAGTGCAGGAAGCTGAGTTTACACTTTCTCTTATTAAATGTACATGGGTCTCCCTTAGATTTTATGTTATTATTATTATTTTTTAATTTCAGGTTAATGTAAAGCTACAAACAATCAAGTCACAATGTTTGAATTTGTTAAGAGTCCCTCTTGTAGTTGTGTCCCACATCCAAAAAATGTGCCATACACCCCTACCTTGTGCCCATTAAGTGGATACACCCCAAACCTCCCTCCTCCCCTTTTCCTCCCTTCATTCCCCCTCTTCCAACTTGAATTGAAATGAGTTCTTCTCCTCTGTGGGCATGAATTAGATCATCTGCTAGATACATATTAGTATGGAGTACATTGGATATTTGTTTTTCCATTCTTGCGACATTTTACTAAGAAGAATGTGTTTCAACTCCATTCAGGTTAATATAAAAGATGTAAAGTTTCCATTTTTTTTTTTTTTGGCCAGGGCTGGGTTTGAACCCGCCACCTCCAGTGTATGGGGCTGGTGCCCCACTCCCTTGAGCCACAGATGCCACCCTAAAGTTTCCATTTTTTTTAAGTTTGAATAGTATTCCATAGTATACATATACCACAGCTAGTTAATACATTCCTGAGTTGATGAGCATTTAGATTGTTTCCACATCTTGGTAATTGTAAATTGTGCTGTGACAAAAACTACTGAAAATGTCTTTATAATAAAATCATTTTTTTTTCTTTTGGGTAGATACCTAGTAAAGGTACTGCAGGGTCAAATGCGAGGTCTAATTTGAGTTTTTTGAGGATTCTCCATGCGTCTTTTCAAAGGGGCTGTATTAGTTTGCAGTTCCACCAACAGTGTAAAAGTGTTCCCCTCTCTCCATATCCACACCAGCTTCTGAAACTTTGGGACTTTGTGATATGGGCTAATCTTACTGGGACTAGGTGATGTCTCAGAGTGGTTTTAATTTGCATTTCTCTGATGACTAAGGATAATGAGCATTTTTTAACATATTTGTTAGCCATTCATCTGTCCTCCTCAGAGAAGATTCTGTTCATGTCTCTTGCTCAGTGATAGATAGGATTGTTTGTTCTTTGTTGTTGTTGTTGATTAATTTGAATTCTCTGTAGATCCTAGTTATTGAACCTTTGTCAGATTGGTAACATACAAATATCTTTTCACATTCTGAAGGTTGCCTATTTGCTTTGATTGTTGTGTTCTTAGCTGTGAAGAAGCTTATTAGTTTAATTAAGTCCCATTTGTTTATTTTTGGTTTTGTTACAATTGCTGCTGAAGTCTTCTTCATAAAATCATTCCCTAGGTCAATATCATCAAGAATTATTCTCACTCTTTCTTCTATGATTTTTATCATTTCATGTCTTATGTTTAAAACTTCTATCCATTTTGAATCAATTTTTGTAAGTGGTGAAAAGTAGGTCTAGTTTCTGTCTTTACATGTGGTTATGCAGTTCTCTCAACATCATTTATTGAATGGGGATTCTTTTCCCCAGTGCATGATTTTGTTTGGTTTATCAAAGATCAAATGTCTATAAGAGACTGATTTTATCTCTTAATTTTCTATTCAGATCCAAATGTCTATGTCCCTATTTTTGTGCCCATACCATACTGTTTTGATCACTGTGGACTTGTAATATAGCCTAAAATATGGCAGAGTGATGCCTCCATCTTTGTTTTATTTACTCAAGAATTGCCTTGGCTATTTGAAGTTTTTTCTGGTTCCATATGAAACAAAGAACTACGTTTTCCAGTTCTTCAAAGTATGATGTTGGTATTTTAATGGGGATTGCATTGAATCTGTGAATTACTTTGGAAAGTACAGACATTTTAGCAATGTTGATTCTTTCTAGCTAAGAGCATGACATGTTCTTCCATTTGTTAATGTCTTCTACTATTTCTTTTCTTAGGGTTTCATAATTCTCTTTGTAGAGGTCCTTCACCTCTTTTGTTTGTTATATTCCTAGGTATTTAATTTTCTTTGAAGCTAGTATAAAAGGAATTGATTGTGTCTTTGATTAGTTTCTCAACTTGGCTGTTGTTGTATATACAAAGGCTACTAATTTGTGGACATAGATTTTACACCCTGAGATATTACTGTATTTCTTGAGTCCTTGCAAGAGTCTTGGGGTTGAATCTCTAAAGTTTTCTAAGTATAAGATCATATTGGGTTGGGTGTGGTGGCTCATGCCTGTAACCCTAGCACTCTGGGAAGCTGAGGCAAATGGATTGCTTGAGCTCAGGTGTTCGAGACCAGCCTGACCAAGAGCAAAACCCTGTCCCTCAAGACCTCGTCTCTAAAAAATAGCCGGGCATTATAGCAGGTACCCAGATACTCATGAGGGTAAGGCAAGAGGATTGCTTCGACCCAAGATTTTGAGGTCACTGTGAGTTATGATGCCATAACACTCTACCCAGGGAGACAAAGCTAGAGTCTGTCTCAAAAAAAAAAAAAAATCATCAGCAAAGAACAAGAGTTTGACTTCCTCTGCCCCCATTTGGAAGCCCTTCATATCCTTCTCTTTCCTGATTGTATTGGCTAGAACTTCCAGCAGTATGTTGAATAGTAGTGGCAATAGAGTACATCCTTGTCTGGTTCAAGTTCTAAGGGGAAAAGCTTTCAGTTTTACTCTATTCAGTATGATATTAGCTGTGAGTTTGTCATACATGTCTTGAATCAGTTTAAGAAATTTTCCAACTATGCCTATATTCTTAAGTGTTCTTATTAGGAAAAGATGATGAATTTTATCAAATGCTTTTTCTGCATCTATTGAGAGGATTATATGGTTTTTGTTTTTGCTTCTATTGATACAGTAAATTACATTCATTGATTAGTGTATGTTAAACCAGCCATGCATCCTTGGGATGAAGCCTACTTGATGATGTATAATTTTTTAATAATGTTTAGCTGTAATCCATTGGCTAAGATTTTATTGAGTATTTTTACATCTGTATTCATTAGTGAAATTTGTCTGTAGTTCTCCTTTTTAATTGAGTCTTTTCCTGATTTTGTTATCCTGGTAATGTTTGCTTCATAGAATGTGTTGGGGAAGGTTCCTTCTTTCTCAATATTTTGGAATAGTTTCTGCAGTATAGGTACAAGCTCATCTTTGAAGTTTTGATAGAATCCTGATTTGAAGCCATCTGGTCCAGGGCTTTTTTTGGTTGGAATATTTTTTATTGTTTCTTTGATCACAGTGCTTGATATTAGTCTGTTTAAGAGATATAGTTCTTCTTGGTTAAGTCTAAGAGAGAGTGTGATTCCAGGTATTGGTCCATTTCCTCCAAATTGTCAAATTTCTGTACATAAGGTTTCTCGTAGTAGTCAGGGACATTCTCTTGAAATTCTGTGATATCTGTTGTTACTTCCCATTTATCATTTCTGATTGAGGTATAGAGATTTTGCCTTTCTGTTTCTAGTTAATCTGGCCAAAGGTTTATTGATTTTATTTATTTATTATAAGAACTAACTTTTTGTCTCATTAATTTTCTGAATGATTCTTTTGTTTTCGATTTCATTTATTTCTGATTTAATTTTGGTTATTTCTTTTCTTCTGTTAGGTTTGGGATTTAATTATTCTTCCTTTTCCATTTCCTTAAGATGATTCATTAGGTTGTTGATGTGCTCTCTTTCTGTTTTTTAGTATACAGGCATCTGATGCAGTGAGTTTCCCTCTAAGGCTGCATTTGCAGTACCCTAAAGGTTTTGGTAGCATGTAGCTTCATTAGTGTTATGTTTGAGGAATTTAACAATTTCCTCCTTTATCTGTTTCTTGACTCCTTTTAGGTTTTAGTAGTTTGTCAATGACTCACCATTTTTCTCTTTTTCTAAAGATAGAACATGCTCCAAAAATTTCATATTAGCTCTAAAATTACAGACTTATATATGTTGAAGTATGAAGCAATCACCATACATATTCTAAAGCTGACTGTTATGTCTCTTAATTTTTTTTGTAAGATAATTACAGTAAATGTTTCTTGAAAAGCCAGATCAAAATTTATTGGCATAATATTTTAATAAATATAATATTTCCAACTTAGAGCTTCTGAAAATTCTTTATTCTAGCATAAAATTTCCAATTCCAATAATTCTTCTTTTATCCAATAAAAATATATTGACCCATGGGTCAGAAGACTCAATATTGATGTCAATTGCCTCCAAATTGGCCTAAGAATTCAAGACAGTCTCAGTCAAAATTGTAGCACTATTTTTTAATGGAAATTGACAAGTTTATTCTAAAATTTATATGGAAATGCTAAGAAACTTAAAGATTCGAAAGAATTTTAAAAAAGAAGAAGAAAGTTGGAAATTTAGAATATAGCCACAGTACTCAAAGCAGTGTAGTTCTGGCATAAAGATAAACAAACACATCAGTGGAACCACAGAGAAAGTTCAGAAATAGATCCATACTTTTATAAATAGAACCAAATTTTCCACAATGGTGCAAAGGCAATTTAGTGGAAAAAAAAATATTCTTTTCAACAAATAATGCTAAAACAATTAGATATCCACATGCAAAAAAAACCCTTCAATTCATGCCTCCTGCTGTATTTTAAATGAACTCAAAATGGAACATAGACATAAATATAAAACTTAAAACTATAACACTTAGAAAAGAAAGTCTTCATGACCGTGGGTCAGGAAAATATTTGTAGATGTGACACGAAATATAATCCATGAAAGAAAATATTGGTAACTTGGACTTCAGCAAAATTAAAAACTTCTGTCCTTTGAAGGCATTGTTAAGGGAGTGAAAAGATAGTCAATGAATGGGAGAAAATAGTTGAAATTATGTGCTTCATAATGGACTTGTATCCAGAAAATACTAAGAACTCTCAAAGCTCAGTAAGAAAACAATTTTCTGGGCTCGGCGCCTGTGGCTCAATCAGCTAAGGCGCCAGCCACGTACACCTAAGGTGGCAGATTCAAATCCCCAGTCCGGCCTGCCAAACAAGATGGCTGCAACCAAAAAATGGCCAGTCATTGTGGCGGGCGCCTGTGGTCCCAGCTACTTGGGAGGTGGAGGCAGGAGACTCGCTTGAGCCCTGGAGTTGGAGGTTGCTATGAGCTGTGATGCCATGGCACTCTACCCAGGGGGATAGCTTGACGCTCCGTCTCAAAAAAAAAAAGAAAAGAAAAGAAAAGAAAACAATTTTCTGTCCATAACAAATGGGAAAAAGAAATTAAGACACTTCACTAAAGAGGATGTACAGATGCAAAAAGTGCATGAGAAAGTGTCCAATATCATTAAACTTTAGGGAAAATCAAAACAATAATGAGATACCGGTATCAGAATGGCTAAAATTCAAAAGATTGGCCATTCCAAATTTTGGCTAGAATGGAGAGGAAAGGGGAACTCTCATACAATGTGCATGATAATGTTAAGTAATACAACCACTTTGGAAAACTAGTTGGCAGTCTGTTAAAAAGTCAAACATACACCTACCATATGATCCAACCATCTGAATATTCCAAAATGTTACCCAAGAAAAATGAAAGCATGTTTATGCAATGTCTTATATATGCATCTTCACAGCAGCTTATTCTGCAAAAGCCCCAAATGAGGAACAACTCAAATGTTCAACAGATAAATGGATAGAGAAACTGTGGTATAGCCATACAATCAAATACTAGCTAGCAATAAAAATATAAACTGCTGTTTTAACACATCACAAGTGAGTGAATCTCAAAATAATTAAGCTGAGTAAAAGAAGCCAGAAAGACAATACATGTTGTTTGATTTCACGTATACAAAATTCTAGAAAATACAAACAAATCTATAGTGACAGAAAATAGAACAGTGGTTATATGACAACAGTGGATGGGAGAGATTATAAAGGGCTATGAGGAAGCTTTGGAGGGTAAAGGATATGTTTATTATTTTGATTTTGATTAGCTTTTTAGGAATCTATACCTGTTGAAATCTATAAAATTGTAGATTTTAACTGTATGTGCTTTATTGTATATTAACATACCTCAATATTAAAACTATTAAAAAGAATGTTCAGGAAATATTCTTTAGAGCTTGGGACATCAGTGGCAAAAGCCAAAACAAAACAAAATCAAACAAAAATTATATTTTCATAAAGTTTTCAGTTATTAGTAAGAGGATGCAGAGCAGAGACAGTTACTATTTATAAAATAAGTAGAAGTTTGATACAGATTAGTTGTCTTTTGTGCTACCTAGATTGATAATTAGTACGTTCAGTGTGAAGAATTGCAAGAGCTCAGCATATCTGTTAACTGCCAAGATAAGGGAAAATGAAACAGGCGTCAAATAATTTGTGAATGTTAGTTCCTTACCAATGCCTGTGACTTTAAAGTAGAAAATGATACGCAAAGTTTTAAATTCTTAACTTTTTCTAATTCTAAAAAGTCACTAGTGATAGGCCCTAAAAATATTAATAAGAATTTGTGTTGATTTAAATTTGTGCTACTTATTTTGAGCAGAATATGCTTTTTAAAAGAAATTTCCCATTGAAGTATCAGGCCAGTGGAAAAAAAGTAGTGATTGACTAGTTGAAGAGAAATATACTTTTAAAAATTTTACTCTGGTTCATGTTGGATGTTTTAAGAAAAGCTTCAAGTGGGGGAAAGACTTTTGTTTGTAGTTACTTAAAAATAACTGTTAAGTTAATTTTAGCTGTAGCATATTGGCATATAAGGTTTATAAAAATAGTAATTAACTTTTTTTTTTGCTTGTATGGAAGGTCTTCTTTGGTGGGGGAGGGAGGCTCAGAGCAGCACCAAGGAGGAGAGAAAAGAGAAGAGAAAAGGGGAGAGGGAAGAGGAGAGAAAAAGAGGAGAGTGAAGAGGAGAGCAAGGAGGAGTGAGCCGAGGAAAAGAGAGAAAATAGTAATTAACTTTTTTCAATTAAAAAATACCACTGGGACATGGTATTTCTAAGTAGAGAAATTAAGCAAAGAAAAATTATGAACTAGATAGCCTGAAGCCCTATAGCTTAAATGGGATGTTTGGGGCTCCTACATGGTGATTTTATACTTCCTTTTCTTTCTACTTCATTACAGACCCCTACCCCACCTCCACCATTTTCAGCAATTGAAGCTTGCAGATATGCTTGTCTTCCTTTGTTAAAAGATAAATAATATTAGAAGAAACTTTGAAAAAAATTTATTAACCAGTCATCATATGACGTGGCTTTTAACAATAAACCCAGTGAGTGGAAGACTTAAAATGAAGAAAATGAATGACACTGTGGCAGGAGGCCCTCACAGATACATTTTGCTTACCTCACAATTTAAGCCCATTTTTAATCAAGAAAAATGTCAGTGATTCACCCCCAAATTCAGTGATTCAAAATAGTATCAGTCATTTATTTTCTAAGAAGGCTGAAACTAAGGCAGGGAACAGCTGGACAGCTCAGTTTCCCCTGGATGACTCACTTCCACTGTCTCACTCGCAGTGCTGATGTGCTGATGTCTGTTTCAACCAGGAGCTCAGGGCCAGTGGCCTAAGTTCTCTGCATGACCTTTCCACATGGACAGCCTGGGCTTCACACAGCATGGTAGGCTCAGACTAGTTTGGCTTTTTACATGGCAGCTAATTTCCCACAGAGCACAAAAGGGCATTTCCAGGCTTTTTTCAGGCAAAATTTGTTTAATATACCTTAAGCAATTTGATACCTCCTCTGAGTCATTGCTTAAGTTATGTCCCCTTTCTGCAATGCCTTTCCCAGGCCTTGTTGCTAATTGATATTGTATACCACCTCCAAGATCCAGCACAAGCAGCACTTCCTTGGTGAACACTTTTCTAATTATCCTCAGTTCTGATTCTCAGTACTACTCATTTCTCACTGAAACTATGTGTCTTACTTTATTATTTACTTTCCTAGGGGTAAAATATCCTGTCCCCTTAACCTAAGGTGACCAGACGTTCCGCTTTTGGAGGGACAGGCCCGATTTTTAACAATTTGACCCGCATCCCGCAGCGTTTTAAAAAAGTCCCAATTTTTGGAAAGCATGCACAACAATCTAGGGAAGGGTGGGACAACAGGAAGGGAATATACGTTTTCTGCTGAAAAGGTTAATGTAACTCCATTTGGGATTGAAGAGGTTAATGTAACTTCATTTGGAAATGAAAAGGCTAATGTAAACTCCCTACTCCCTTCCTGGGCAAGATCACCCAGGTGGACCAGTGCCCTACTCCTTTGAGCCACAGGTGCCGCCCTATACATAATTTTTTTAAATGTATTACATTTGTAAATTGTACTTACATTGAAATTTAAAAAAATTATAATACTATTTTTGCATTCTATGAAAATTTTTGTTGCTCCATATAGACCAATTTTTTAATCAAGAACACACACCTCCTCTGCCCCACCCTCTGCCCCACCCCCTGCCCCACCCCTGCCCTACCCCTGATCAATGGTGTCCCCCTTTACCAATGTTAAAATCTGGTCACCTTACGTTAACCCACCATGTGATCCCTGAGGACATAGGCCAAGGTCCATAGCTATGTCATAGTGCCCACCATGTAATAAGTGCTAAATGAGTGGTAACAAGGGAAGTTAGTTGTACACTGAGGTATTATAGTTCTTTTTAGGAGATGCTATTCCACTTGATGTGATAATGTTTTGAATTTCTGTAGATGCTTTTAAAAATCTAATTGAAAAGATGTTTACCTGAACTACCAATGAAGAATTTAAATTGCTCATTAGTTATGATGAGTTCAGATCATTTATTTTATAACATTTTAAAATTCTTTTATTTTAAATTTACTTCATATCTTTTGGTCCTTCTCACTGATCCAAAGAAGCAAAACCATTTTAGGATGTTCGGCATCAGTGAGGTAAGCCTAGAAAATGCAAAGATAAAACCAGTTAGCATGGAGATTAAGTAGAAATGTTTATTAGTAACTGTCCTTAGCTGGAGAGAAAACTAGAAGAACAGAGTAGTATTTCTTTTCTATACTGCACTAGCTCTACCAACATAGAGCTGCGAACAACACATTAACTAATTTTTGTCCTCTACTTTGCTGTGTGTCCACTCTTGCGACTGGAAAGTAATGCCATTACAGTGAAGCAGGAAGACCAGTGCCCATAGGAATATGATGAGGAATAGGCTGGGTCTCTGAATCACTGAATCCAATCCAAAAAATGTCTTGGCTCACACATGTGTCAGCATCTTCAAAAGTCGTTTCTTTGCAGGACACTGCAGTGATTTCAGTTGGATGAAGTTTCTGAACTTTTAACTCAAGGTAATGAGCCGGTTAATAGGAGACTGGGTTTTGTGTAGGAAGCAATTACTCCAATTGATGGGAAACTTGAGAAAATGAGCACAAGCTTTAATGAGATTGGCAAAAGGTCATGTGTCTGAGAGCTGAGATGGAGTAAAGAGGAATAATGGTGGGAGAGATCATTAAAGACAGTGCCATGAAAACCAGTAAAAATAAAGGTGAGATATAACAACATTGGAACTACCTCTACAAAAAGCTATGGAATTAATTTGCCTAAGGGTAAGATGACCTCTAGAAATTTCACAGTCAGAAGTTCATAGTTCAAGTGGAAATTTGTCAATGACTTAGTTTTAGTCCAACCAATACAATGATAAAATAAGTTTTAATAAAATAAACTATTATATAGCAATATATATGCTAATACAAATTTTGGAAAGAGCAGGTCATAGACGTTGCTTCCATTTTGTCTTCTTTCAGTCTCTTCTCAACCCACTGCAATCTGGCTTCCGCCCCCTCCACTCTACTGAAATTGCTCTGAGAAAGGTCAGTAATGATGTGATTGTCAAATACGTTAGCCTCGTTTCAGTGCTCATCCTACTTTTCTTCCCAGCAGAATTTGACATTGTTGATCATTTCCTGCCTCTTAAAGTTCTTTTTTGGCTTCTAAGACACAGCTATTTTTTTATTCTCTTTGTATTTCTCTGCTTGCTTTTCATCTTTCTTCTAGTTCCATCTCTTCTGCTGGAATTTTCCATGAGAACTACTCTCTTTCTTTAGTCTAATCTTCCTGAATAATCTCATACAATCCTAAAGTTCCAGCTATCATCGACATCTCTCTCTCAAATATTGATTTCTCAACTTTATTGTGCTTTGGATCTGACGTTGGATGTACTATAACCCTTCAGGCTAAAAGTTGTCCCCTTACACCTTATATTTTCTTTTCTTGATTTCCATCTTTCAGCTATCAACAATCCTATTTATCTTATTGCCAAACAAGGAATCTTGAAGTACTCTTTTTTTTTAACACCTTTTCTTACTACTTATATTTAACTGTGGTCTATTCAGTCTCTGAACTGTCTGAGATCTATTTATGCCTTTCCATTGCAACTACCAGCATCTCAACACAAATTCTTCTTCTTCTTCTTTTTTTTTTTTCTCTTAGAGTTTTTCTTAGTGGTTTCCTAATTGGATTTACCTCTCTGAATCTGGTTATTCTCTGTTCCAATCCATTCCTCATTTTGCTGCTGAATTAATCATTTTTAAATGATAGTTTTGAGTATATTACTTTCATGCAATGCTTAAAGAAATTCCTATGTATTTGTGATGTGAGAACTGCCCGCCTAGCTTCTAGCAATATTATCTTCTATGAATTTTACTATTGATCCACAGAAATGTAGCCTCCAGAGGCCATATTTATTCTAAATGACTCCCCACTGTGTAGCCACAGTTACTTGAAACAGGAGTGAACACCTGAACTGAGTCAGTCATTCTCCTTTCTGTAAAAAACACACTTGTGACATATGAAGTCACCATAATGACTGGAGAAGGAAAACAGACTGGAAAATGAACGGAGAAATGAGTGACAAAGTATTGACAATATTCTAGCTGCTTTCCAGGCTACCACTGCATTCCCACTCTTGAATTATATAAGACCCTTGTGCCCTTTTATTAAGGAAAAAAAAAAATTGCTCTATTTGTTTGTTTTGTTGTTAAGTTCACCCAAGTAGATTTCTGTATTTTCAATTCAGAGAGTCTTAATACTTATGATTGTCAACAAATTGAGTTCAATCTCTTTGAAAAGGAATTCAATACCCTTCAAAAACCAGCTTTCAGGGTTCATGTTTCATTTTTTCCTCACTGCTTGCACTCTCTGTTATAGTCTAAAAAACCAACACACCATTCTCTCAACATTGTGTCTCCCTGGGATAATCCTCTTCCTTTCTCAAGTATGCTTCCTCCTCAGAAGCTCAAGTACTCATTGCTGTTTTTGGCTTTCTTTATTCATAGTTCTATTTAGCTTTCATTAAACTGTAATTCCTCACTATATCCTCTCCCATGCTTCTCCAGCTTAGATTCCATTGGCCATCTTCAGACTTTCCTCAGACTTCTTTATGACTATTCTCTTTCCCTAAGTCATCAAATCTCTTTGTCTATACTAAGGCATCCCCACCAATGTACAAATGTTCTCTGATATTTCCTTTTCATATAATCATTTTCTCTAACTCTCATCCCATGTTCCTGCTTCCCTTCAAAAGTAGACTTAAAAGAGTTTTCTACTTCTTCAACTGCCTTATTTCTCATTTGCTCTTCAGCCCAATCTTTTTTTTTTTTTTTTTTTTGAGACAGAGCCTCAAGCTATCCCCCTGGGTAGAGTGCCATGGCTTAACTGCTCATAGCAACCTCCAACTCCTGGGCTCAAGCGAGTCTCCTGCCTCCGCCTCCCAAGTAGCTGGGACCACAGGCGTCCATCACAACGCCTGGTGAGAAGAAACAGAAATTTAATTTAAAATTAGTAAACATTTGAAATAAGAAATAATATTCCCTAGAGAAAATCTAACAAAGAGGTGTACAAAGCCTTTATGTAGAAGGATATACAAAGTTCTTCAAATGTAGTAATAAGTATTCAAGTAATGGGGAGATATACTGTATTTATCACAAAGCTTTCATAGAACTTTAAACATGAATCAAAAATAATTATAGAGTAGTAAAAGGCTAAGATTGTTTAAAACACTATTGTAGGTGAAGAATAACATGGGGCCTTTCTCTACCATAGACCAAGACTTATTAAAACCTATAGTCTATTAGGTAGCATTATATTCCTTCACACCAAGACAAATTGAGCAGTAAATCAGATTAAAGTGTTCAGAATTGGCTCCCATGTATATGGAAACTTGATTCATGGTGGGAGTGGCATTGCTAAAAAAGGATGGATTGTTTCATAAATGGTCTTTAGAATTGATTATCCATATGAAAATTTGGATGTCTGACTTATGTAATTCACAAGACTCAGTTCCATAAGAAAAGATACACAAATGATAAAGGAAAAGCTGAAATATTTGTAGAACATATAGGAAGGCATACTCCCTATGGTCTCAGTATTCAGAAGAAATTTTTTGAAGGAGGCAAAAATTTTACAAACAAAAACTGTTGATAAATTAATTTACTTTATTAAGGGAATTAAGTTAATTAATAAATTTAATTAATTAATTATTAAATTAGTAAATTAACTTACTTTATTAAGGGAATTAAGTTATTAATTAACTTTATTAAGGGAAAAATCAAGAGGGAGGAAAAAATGTCATAAACTAGGAAATATTTCTGACAATAAAGCTAGCAAAGCATTATTTTTCTAGAACATATGAATTGATGTGATAATAGTTATGAAGAAAATAAAATTAATAACAAGGCAAATACCATATAAGAGGATATGGGGAAAAGAATATTAACAGATATTTCAGAGAAGATGAAAAATTTATTACCAATAAAATAAATAAATAAAAATTTGATCATCCTAAATTACAAATTATGAACACTTTGAAATAATAGTTCAAATCTACCTATTGGATTGGGAAAAATTGAAATTTTCTGAATATCAAATGTTGACAAAAATGTAGAAAATGGAAACTTTCATATATACTACTGGCAGGAATATAAATGATTTCAACTACTTTGGAAAAATATTAGATATTATTTACTGAGACATATACTCAAAGACTTAAAAATTTTACTTTTTGTTATCTATTCTTGAGAATTTATTGCCAGTACCTACTTAAAGAAAGTTCACGGTGATATTTCTTATTATAGAAAAAAAAAACCACCCTAAAACTAACCCAAGTATTGTCAGTACCAGAATTGGTAAATATATTGGTATAATAATACAATGGGACAATATATAACAGTTAAAATGATTAATTACAGTGATAAATATCAACATAAATGAATCTCTTAATCAGGAAGCTGTTTTTAAAATAGGCACAGAAGAATAATATGGTATTCTTCCATTATGGACAAATGTGTGTTAAAAAGAATAAAAGTTATAGGGTGGCACCTGTGGCTCAAAAGGGTAGGGCACTGGCCCCATATGCCAGAGGTGGCAGGATCAAACCTAACCCTGGCTAAAAAAAAAGAATAAAAGATATAGTGAGCCTACAGTGAATAGTAAGGAAATAATAAATAAAAAATTCAAGTTGATGGTTACCTTATGTGGCCAGGAGAAAAGCAGCTGGATCTGGGAATGGGTACACAGAGGGCTTCAGAAAATTTTGTCATGCTTTGTTTTATAGTCTGGGTTGAGAGTATGGCACGCATTTAAAAGCATTTTTTTTTTTAACTTTGGAATATCAAGGGGTACACTTGTTTACATACTTTGTTTTTGTACAGATTGAGTCAAAGTTATACACATTAATGTGCCCTTCACCAGACAGCATGCACTGTACCCAATAGCTGTGAAGTTGCCCATGCCCCTCCTCCTCCCCTTTCCTTTCAGCTTGATTTTCATTGAAATTCACTTCCATAGGTACACTTAAGTGGTAATCAATTAGTTCTAGTCAGTATTGAGTACATGTGCTTGTTTTTCCATTCTTGGGATGTTTCCCTCAGAGTAGTTTCCACTTCCCGGAAACCAAAGAGATACTAGATCATCACGTTTTGTTTATGCTGAGTAGTACTCCATCGTATGCATCTACCACACTTTATTAATCCACTCACATACTCGTGGGCACTAGGATTGTTTGCATGTCTTTGTGGTTGCTAATTGTGCTGCTATAAACATGAGTGCAGATGTCCTTTTGTAAAATGACCCTTTTTCCTTTGGGTATCTACCCAGTGGGATTGCTGGATTAAATGGTTGCTTGAGGGATCTCCACACTACATTCCATAGAAGTTAAACTAGTTTGCAGTCTCACCAACAGTGTGTAAGTGTTCTTTTCTCTCTGAATCCACACCAACATCTTTTGTTTTGGGACATTTTAATACACATCATTTTCATTGGAGTTATAGGATATCTCTGGTTTTGATTTGCATTTCCCTAATGATTAGAAATGTTGACTTTTTTTTATAAGTTCGAAAAGTTTTTGTCCATGTTTTTTGCCCACTTTTTAATGAGGTTGTTTGGTTGTTTCTTCCTGATTTGCTTGAGTTCTTTGTAGACTCTGGTTATTGATCCTTTATCAGATGTATAACATGCAAATACATTGGTTGTCTATTTGCTCTTTTTATTATGTCCTTGGCTGTGTAAGAAGCTTTTTAATTTGGTCAGGTTCCATTTATTTATTATTGTTATTGCTGTGATTGCTTTTGGAGTCTTCATAAATTCTTTGCCTAGGCCAATAATGCTACCTTAAAAATGTATACATATAAATATTTTCTGTATATATTTAATAAAACATTTTCTAAGCAAAAATGGGAGTAATAATGCATTTTTCTTTCCATGGTTGATAAAGTTGGAGAATCATTGAACATGAGCTTATAAGCAGAGCTACAATGAAACATTACTAGAAATTGTTAGCTATTGGAGATTAAAAATTATTTAACTTTCCATTAAAGGGTACATAAAGGCCAAGAAAATATTTTTAAGTTATTAAAAATGGTGAAAATCATATGCAATACTTGAATACTTTATATCACATTGCTGTATTTTTTTAGCTTTGGCTGAAAGTGGACAATGGGAATAGCTGCAGTCATAACAAAACAAGGGATGAGTTGTTTGTTGTTTTATGCTTCCTGCTATTTGGAATGTCACAATGGATCTAGTCTGTAACCTTCTGTGCTTAAACCAAGCCAGAGACGTCTGTCTGCTCAGGGCCCTCTGATCAGGAGCCAGTACTCTGCTTTTTAATTGCCCTCCGCAACTACCTCCTGACTTTAGTGATTGCTGCAGGGTAACCAGTTCTTACTGGGCTGTCTGTGCCTTTACTGATCCCTGAAAATCTTGGTCTTGGCCAGATTAGGAATCTTCATAATTTCCTCAATAGAAAGTTACCTAAGAGAGTAGGTACTGTGAAAGATTTGTTAGCACCAGGCTGTACAGGGAGGTTTGTGCTGTGCTAGAGCTAATGAATGAAAGGGCATTTCCAGAAACACATTTTCCAAGACTTTGAATGGCTTTGCCATTATACACAATCAACCTCATATTGTCTGGCTGAAGAGAAGCCACTGTCATTAGCAGAAAAAAAGAAAAGAATAGACTTATACTTTCTCTGTGGTAGTGCCCATTCTGTTTAAATTGTCAATTTGTTTGGCCATTTGCAAATAGTTTCTTTGATTCAATTGCTTCTCTGGCTCTTGGGAGTCATGATTGCTGTAACAGATCACAGCTCTCCAAAGAGCCTGAATTAACCTCACTGGGGATCAATACTAAGTAAAATTAAAATTGAATTTCTTCAGTGAGTTCTAAATTAAATTGATGCCTGTGAAAAAATTCATGTATTCCTGTACAGTATGTCATAGTTATTGAGTATATCTTTTATTTTTAATTTTCTAGCATTCTCATGATATTTATAAAGTATCCATTTATAATATACATGATGAATTATATAAAATATTTCTTGATATTTTCTGAACATTTAATATAAATAAAAACAGAAAATTAAGTCAGAAGAAGAAAAAAAGAAAAAGAATCAAGGAACAATATCAGAGTCTTTCCTATTAATTCTTAGCTCATATAGTCCCTCCCTCAGAGGATTAAAATACTTTCAAATAGATCTTAAGACATCCCAAATCCTTATGAGGAAAAGTTGTATAATCATGGATTACCACATACTTTCTTATTTGTTATGTGATTGAGGATAAGCCTTTTAAGCTGTCCTTTATTCTATATGCTGTCTCCTTGAATAGGGTCTAGAATTTACTGACATGGATATTTGACAGTTAAAAAAGTAGATGAATGATTTTAGAATACTCGGTGGCACCCTTGATTTAAAGAGAAATCTTAAACTTCTGTCAAGCGGCAATCTTTGTCCCTTCTGTAGCTTCTGTCATTCCAGACTCTACAGATTTAGCCATCAGGACATCAAGTTGCTAATATCCCCACAAAGATAGTGTTATCTCAATTCTTTGGAAACATAAAGATTATTATGCACTTTTTTTTGCTTAAATATTTTATTTCTATCTTTGAGGAATTTATGGACTCATGAGCAGCTGATGTAATTATAGTAAATTAATTATGTAATAAATGTGATAAATTATAGAGTTTTATTCAAAGTCCCATGAAAGTACACATGGGAAACAATAGTCTTCCTGGAAGCCAAGGAATTAAGGAAGTTACAGGAAATTGAACTTTGAAGTTGGTCTTAAAAATCACCAAGATGTTGTGGAGGAGTGGAGGGGCAATCTCAAAAGAGCTGCCTTTGCTCTTGAATTTCTTCCATTTGCAGATGGACATGCCAAAATACAGACTGAAAGACAGAACAAAAGTGGGGAGGTACCTTGAGGCTTTACCCACCTCTTCCTAAAGGGAGTTAGTGTGATCCCGTTTCTGACTCTGCTGTGTGTACCATTTCCACTCTGATTAGCTCCTGATGCCTCACGATTTGGAGTAGTAAGCTCTTAAATTAATTTTTTAATTTATCACAATATTACATGGTAGGATACATTGTACTTTATATCACTTAAAATAAAGACATATAATAGAGCCTCTGTAAGTTGACCATCCAAGGGACTGTAATAAACTGGTGAACACACTGAAGTGGTCAACATAAGGAACTAGGCCTACTGGACTGATACTATGTACGGACATGGACTTTATTTTCTTGTACAACTTTTATTAGAGAGCATATGAAATCATACATAATTAAAACATAGTAAAATCATACAGTATTACACAAAATCAATAAATTTACTGTTTCTTCTAATCACCCTTTCTGAAAAAGAGTCAATTTTGGACTGTTTCTTTTTCTTATTACAAGTATAAGTGGAGAAAGTACTCTCAATGTTGGCTCTACCACTCACCACACCTGGGCATTTCCACAGTAAACGACTTCACCTGCATGATCAGATGCCTGACATCCTCTTTGTTTGGAGTCTGTGCAATTTTTGTGTTATCCTCACTTGCTTCTTTCACTTAATCAGCTGCCTCATGGCTTTTATGCTGTTCTGTACTTCAGTCAAGATAGCTTGGACACAAAACCTTCAAAATCTACTACTTTGAATTCTGTCATGGGAGATGGACTGTCTCATGCGGCCAAAACCTCCATGTGTTTGGGTTGTGACAAATCCAGCTTTCTTGAAACACTTCTGTATTATTTCTGGCTAACCTTTATTCCAAGCAGAACTGGTCCAGAGCACAGCATCCAGAGCATTAACCGGCAAGGGATGAAATACGCTTCCCCAGTCAGACCACAGGTTTGTGTTTTAGTAATGACCCACTACAGGAGCTGGGCTTGATAGTGCATTTTAAATGTTTTGATGATACCTTGTTCATGACGTTGGATTTTTGAGGTTGTGTTTGGTGGCAGACATTTCAAGGTCACATCTGTGAGATGGTTTACTTGTGGGTGGAGAAGGCAGTTGTCTACTGTCAGTAAAATAGACCATTTCTTCCTCTTCACTTCTCAGTCAGTTCCTTTTACTCACTTCTCAAACAGGGCACCAGTTATCCATGGATATTCGTTTGATCTTCCAGTGACAAGGAGGACTTCAGGTTGTTGAATACACATGGCTTTTCTCACATACCAGTTACCATACGCTTTAGTGTCTCTCTGGTTGAGCTGGAAGAAAGGACTGTGAAATGTTCTTTGGAAAGTTTGCTGCTTTTTTCATTCCTCATGATGAGGCTCTTATCAGGCACCAGTTTGAAAAAGAGTCCCCATTCATCGTTGTTCAGGATATCATCATCTCTGAAGCATCTGGGAACTTTATGATGAACTTTCCCACAACTTCTACTGGAACTTCATTGGATTCACACATAAGACTTTCTGGGAGGTCTCACATTGTGATTTTAAATGCCTTGACCTAAGCACACAATGTTTGGAAATCTGCCTCTGAGAATTTCTTAGAACTTCTTAGAACACCAGCAGAGATTGAGGGGTTAACTGCCCTCCTTTGTTTGAGCCAGCTTAATGTGGCTTTATTGACTTTATGAAGGATGTTTTCTTCCTTTTCTGCTGTAGGTCTCTGCTTCCCTTACTGTATCTCTCAAAGTACTCATGTTTACATTTTTGGATATTGTTAACTGTGGTCTTGCTCATACCAAAGTGTTCTGCTGTCTTTCTTTGGCTACTGCTTTCCAGAAAATGTAGAAGATCAATCTTTTCTTTCAATGTCAGCTCTTTGAGTTCTGTTCTTTGGGCCATCCTGTCTCAATTATCTATAAAATTTTTCAGTAATTGTAGGATGTGTCTACAATTCAGACCAGTCCTTCATGTTGAAAATAAAAATCTGCAGCACGTGATAAACAAGAAGACATTAGTTCTAATCCAACACATAGTAAAAATAAAACATGAAAAAATAACTTATCTAAAATAACTTCTACTAAAGAAAAAGTAGCACTACTAAGGGGCAAATCTCATGCCTTCTGCCCCTTAGTGTAGAGTGGACTCAGCTGGTCAAGTTATAGAGGGTTAAATAATATTGTCATAGTCCAAGTTGTCAAGATATAGCTTACAGGCTCGGCACCTGTGGCTCAAGCGGCTAAGGCACCAGCCACATACACCTAAGGTGGCAGGTTCGAAACCCCAGCCCGAGCCCGCCAAACAACAATGATGGCTGCAACCAAAAAATGGCCAGGCATTATGGCAGGCGCCTGTGGTCCCAGCTACTTGGGAGGCAGAGGCAGGAGACTTGCTTGAGCCCAGGAGTTGGAGGCTGCTATGAGCTGTGATGCCATGGCACTCTACCCAGGGGAATAGCTTGAGGCTCTGTCTCAAAAAAAAAAAAAAAAGATATAGCTTACAGAGATGGTTAGTCTATATATATATAAATCTTTCATTAAGTACTTTTTGTGCATGTCTAGTCTATGACAATTAGTTCAACCAAAGTAGGTGGTCAAAATAGTGAAGTGGTCAATTATAGAGGTTCCACTCAACTTTGTATAAAGTAAGCCAGGTATTATTAAAATATAATCAGTTGGAAAATTATTTATTATAGTAACTAAAAAAGCTGAGTATAATATTTTATATTTAGTATACCAACTAACTAAAAATATGCATTTCAAATGAAGCAATGACAAAAGAATAGTGATTGTCTTTGGGAGGCAGGATTATGCTTTTTTTCCCTCATGCTTTTCTGAACTTTATAATTTTTCTACTAACAATACTAATTTATCTTAGAGTAACAAAAACCACATTTTAAGCATGCATCCTTTTTGATTCAACAACATTAATTATTTCTTTCTTAAAAGTAGCATAGGGTGGCACCTGTGGCTCAAAGGAGTAGGGTGCCAGCTGTATATGCTGTAGGTGGCGGGTTCAAACCCAGCCCTGGCCCCCCCCCCCCAAAAAAAAAAAGAAAGAAAAAAGAAAAAAAAAGTAGCATAGAATTATTTTATATCTTCATTAGATGATAGGGGCAGAAATTCCTAGAGAGCAGTTTTAGATCACTTTGCTTTCTGCCTTTTGCAAATACAAGTATATTGTCTGTGATTCTGTGGTTTATTTTTTCTTCCTTTCTCTGTGCACCTGCAGCTTATTTTATGTTCACAATATTTAACTTCCTAAAGAGATGGTTCTCTTGTATGACACTAATACTCAGGCTTGAGCCAATCTGAAGCGTGGCTCAGAAGAGGTAGCTAAGTTCTGGAGGGTGCTCTACAAGTCTGTTGGGTAGAGTAGTTATCCACCAAGCCTACAGTAATGGTTCTAGGCATTGTTTCTGTAGCCTTTCCCTTCCAAAATTGCACTATTTGACTCCATTGTATGTCAACTAGATTAGTGAACTCTTTCTATATTTTGCCACTAGATAGTTTACTAGAGTCACTTCAGGAAGGCTGACCTGGTATGGGGGAAGGTCTTACTTTGATGTTTAGGCCTATTCTGTGGAAGCATTTATCAATGGTTAACATCTCATGAATGCAGCAGTAATTAGAAAGTAACACTATGGAGTCCTTCACTTTGGTGTGCATCTTGATTCTCCTTGACACATTAGATATTCATTATACTTATCAGCCTCTTTATGGACATGCCAGCCTCCTAGTCTTAATTTTCTGTTTGATGATTCAAACACCAGCTAGCCAGTGTACTTCATAAATCCTACAGCGTCTTTCCTTACATTCCTTGGATGAAATCAGTTGCATGTACATCTTCTTCAGTATGGGCTAGCACAGGGTGATTGCTTTAACCACTGGAAATGGAATTATGTTTAGGGATGGAACTTGGATCAGGGAAGGAGCATTACTCAGCGGTGGCAAGTCATGAAAGGGTAGAGGCAATGTGCATTGCTGAGAATGGCATTCAGAGAAGCTATTTCCTCAATCACACAGTGAGTCCTAAGTCCCATCTGACCTTACAATACATGCTATTGGATGTTGGGTGGGATAGGTGGGTAGGAGTCTGGGCATGCACAGCCCAATCTATCAGGACTTCTAGAGAAAGTCAACGAAGCTTTCATAATTTGAGTTCTAATTTGTGGTGTTCTCTCTCTCTCTCTCTCTATATATATATATGTGTGTGTGTATATATATATAAACACATATACTGCACATATTAATTTTATATATACATATATTTATTTAAGAATTTTATTTAAAGAACTCTTTTTGTCATGACCACCATTTGTGCATATAAGAGTTCTACATATACAATAATGACATCATTTAAAAAAATGAGTTATATGTCTACATAGATCCTCCTATACACATCAGAGCTTCCCTAAGTTAACAAATTTGCAAAATTGAAGAGTGAAAACATATTTTCACAGCTTTAGAAAACTGATGATAGAAGTTGATCATGGGAGAAAGACTTCCATGTGTGAAACATATGTTAAAACAAGTGCTGGGGGATGGGAAGATCTATAAAGTGTAACTATTGAATGATGTGTGTTCTGTTAAACATTTTTTTCATCCTAATAGAGCTGGGAATTTCCAGAACAGTGGCCTTATTTCCCTCAACCATTATGGTTTCTGACTACCTATTTTCTCATTAATTTCAAAGTGGTTTACTTTTGTTTATATGGAAAGATTTACAATTATGAATATATCTCTTAACCAAAACTTTTTAATTGACCACTAATATAGTTAATAGGTGGAAAATCCTTTCAGTCTGCTGAATTTATTAACTTCTTTTTGGCCTACAGTTGGAAAGCTTGAAGTAGAAGAATTCTGTGCTACCTCTAAAGCTTTATATTTTTTGTCTTATCTACTTGCCATCAAGTTACAATAACCATTTTAAAAAGTGGCCTCTGATAAAAGGAAGATAGATAAAATAGTAGCTTTGGTTATGAGCACCATTCCATTGACTGAGTCACTCCCCTGCTTCCTTCATCTCACCAACCTGTGGGCCGTTATAATTTTGGGGAACTGCCAATAGGATGGGTTATTATACTACATAATACAACTCCCTTAAGTTAACTGTAGCCCCCAAATTCCATCACACTGAAGTAGTCCACAGTCCCATAGGCTGCTCTCCCTGGTGGCTCCTTATAGAGGAAGTAACAGTATTGGTCGTCCTTTCTCATCACCAAGACTATGAGGACAGATCCCTCACCCCTCATTCCCTGTTTATCTCAGTCACTAATATTTGGTAGACGTCTATACTTCTTTGTGAAATTGGAATATTCCTAATATAAAGAAATGATAAATTCCTGAGGCAATGGATACCCTCATTACCCTGATTTGATTAATTCACATCATATGCCTGTATCAAAACATCACATTTACCCTGTAAATACATACAACTATTATGTGCCCATAATAATTAAAAATAAACAATAAGTATATGCCTCTTAGACCATCTCTCGTCCATTGGAATCTTCTTCCCAGGCTGCTTGGCACAGCCCTACTCTGGTCCCCCTTTTTCTACTCACACTATTTCATGATGTTCTCTGAAATGCCTCCCTGCTCATTGGAAGGATTCTCTTCACCCTCACCTTGTACAAAGTGCTCTTTTGACTTTGCCTAAGTGGAAACCCGATGATCTTTAGGGAATATTGTTTTCCTTGCAGCACTCTCAGTTGGAGGCAGTTCTTGCTTTCACATCCCTAAATCTTAGAGCATGAAAATAGCTTCATTATTCACTCTGCTATTCATTATTACTTATAAGGTGCTGCCTGCCATTCTGCTCTTTAAAACCAATCCCTTGACCATGCTGCCGTTCCAATTCCTTAGAAGGAGTAGCTGAAAATGGTGTGTACAATTTGAACAAAAATAATCAATAAATATTTATTATAAGTTGAAACACCAGAAATATCTTTTTGTAGATATCATTGGCTGGGATGAACATAGATAAATAATGGGTTGAAGAAGATAAAACCACATTGATTTTTCTTGTGGAAAATTGTGATTGTTCCCAATATCAATTGTTTTATGTACACTTTTGATAGAACCACCATATGGCTTCCAATTCCGAATTAAAATTATCGTAGAATGCTCTAAGCATAGGTATTCAGTGTTTTACATTAGCTATCTGGAGTACAGTGGGACAAATTTGGCAATTTTAGGATGCAAATTGAAATACCTGACTTACTATGAAAAGCCAGCCATCTGTGCATGAAGATAAGCTGAAGGGGTGACTGGCAGGGTAGAGATATGAGCACCATATAGTATTTGCATTTATTTTGGTGGGCTTCTAGCACATTTGAAGGTTTATTGTACATTTCTCCCTACCTTTTCAGGGGAATGCATATTAGGTCCTTAAGGAAGCTTTTGGTAGTGCCAAAGGGAGAAGATCAGTGTGAGCAATGTGTGTGTATGTGCCTGTATATGAATTGTTCCTAAAATATGGCATATTAGAAAAAGAATTGTGGCTTCATTTAACATGACAACTTCAGAGCATAAATCAGGATCTGCCTGTTATAACAACTTCATCTTCTACTGTGCCTCAGAGCCATACACAGATTATCATATTTGACCAGTACAGTATGTGTATGATGTTGGCATTGTTCTCATTTAACAGATGACCAATCTAACGTATTGAGAAGTAAAATTTTCAAAATGAATGGTGTGGCTGGGAATTAGCCCATACATCTGTCAATTCCAACTTCAGTGTTTTATGTACTGTCTGAATTGGAGGGCTGGACAGGATAAACCATTCTGCACAGTTCATCTCTCCAACAGGTTACAAAAGCATCTGAGACAAATTACAGAATGGAAGAAGTAGCATCCTGCCCATCTGAGGCTGAGTGAGATACCGGATGATTTGATACCTCTCTGTTATAGATTTCATAGCGAACATTGGTCTCCTGGAGGAGTTTATTAGAGAATATCAGTTATTTCAAATTGCATGCACTAAGAAAAGGGCATTTAAACCTGCCAGTACCTGGGAAAGAAGCCATTTTAGCTAATGATTAGGAACTTGTGGACTATAAAGCAAACTCCTCAACAGGCAATGAGAGTGCTAAATGTTGTAAATTATGTGTATCCATGTATGTCACGTCCATGCCCCTGGCATCCACGTGTGTCATGTCCATGCCCCTGGTATCCACGCATGTGATGTCCATGCCCCTGGCATCCACGTATGCGATGTCCATGCCCCTGGCATCCATGTATGTGATGTCCATGCTGCTGGAGTGGTTTAGTTTTCAGGCCCAAGTCCTATTATTTTCTAGAATCAGAATAAGCTGAGAGAGCTGACAATTTTAATTAAGTACTGAACCTGACCTATGGATCTATTATGGAAAAAAAAGAAGACAGTAACTTACATTTTCTAATACATTTTTAATCATCAGTTACACATTGAGTTACAAATTTGGCTCATTTGACATTACAATGTATGTCATTATCCTATGTGGTATAATAAATATTTGGCTGGATGTTGTCCTCAGATTCTGGGAGGGAGACTTCAAATCCTCGGGATTTCCTGAGTGATAAGTGTCTGTGTTACTTATGAGCCATTTGGATCATTCCTGAGGCAACTCATCATGGGCCCCTACGATGAAGGCAGGCCACATGGCAATCACATTATTGGAGGGCTGGAACTTTGAGGCAGCCCAACTTCTGGGGAAGGGGAAAGGGATGGAGATTGATTTTAATTATGTATCCAAACCTTTTGTGAGATGCTAGTAAAAACTCTGGATACTGAAGCTTACTGGAGGTTCCTGGTTGGTAAACTCATCAGCGTGCCAGGAGCACAGAGTCTGATTCCACGTGTTGAAGGCAAAGGGGTCTCTGTATTTGAGAGACTCTCAAACCTCGTGCTAGGTGTCTCTTCATTTGGCTGCTCCTAGTTCTGTAAATCATTGTAGCAAATTATCAGCTTGTAGGCGTATGTGAATTTTGGTATTTAGTGCCAAAGCTGAATTTCAGTTTACCATTTGGTGTTAGCCCAGTTGGAGTGGTAACAGAGGCCCTGAAAGGGAAGAAAGATGTACCATTGACGCAGCTGTTGTTGATAAAGCATAACAGTACACATAGGGTACATAGCTATTTTCCAAGGCTTTGAACCAAATAGGAATTATCTTGTAGACCTCCAATCTCAGTTATGTACTGGGGCAGGTTTTGACTACGCACCCCTCACTCTGCCTGTGTAAAGCTGTGATTGTGAGATCTGAACTGACTCCTTGAAAACCCTTATAACTACAATTAGGTTGAATGTTTATGTGAACTTGCTGTGACATTTAGTGATAAAGAAAAAGCATGACGAGGGATTGTCTCTGATGAGGCTGTATGACTGATCTTCTTTATTTTCCAGGTGAACAAAAAATGCCTGACAGGGCAGATACAGGCCACACAGTCTGCACACACATCTAGGCTGTCCTGTGGTGCCCTCTGTGATTATGTGTTCAAACCCAGTTGAATTATAATAAAGCAGAACTAGACCTAAACTCAGATGAAACTGCCCATGTTGAATATCTCTCTGTCTAGGACAGCTTTTTAACCCACTATAGATTCCTAAAGATTCAGGGAATGAATCATTGTTTGTGATTTCCTTTTTTTGTTCTTTTAAAGGCAATTCTTTTTCTTTCCTTGGTATAGAAACACTACAGAAATTGTTAAGAATTTGTAAATTGGAGACTTAAAATAATTGTTTATTTAAACTTTATCTTTATATCTTATATTTAGCATAGAATATGAAAATAGTTTTAGTCTGCAGACAATTCAGAGTTATTGTATTTAGTTTCTGTATTTATTTAATTCACAGAGGGATTCATTAGGATGAAAAGTTCTGCAAGTTAGGGGAAGGAGAAATTAGAGAAGTCATTAAGAAAGACCTAAGAAGATAGAAAAGCAAAATACATTGTGCTTTACATTTTACCATTTATCCTTCATGAACTAAATTGGGAATATGATTTGAAAACACACATCCTTCAATCCACTTATCCCTATCCCATGAAGAAAGAGATTGTAACTGAGTGAGGAATTGCAGGGCATTTTACCATCTTAAAAGGTTTTAATACTATATATAAGCTTGTCACTTCAGCTGTGTACAAAGATAATCATAACATAAAGTTGTCCCTCTAGGCTGTCACACTATCACCACTATGAACATTTCTCTCAGACATTATTTGATGGAGATCAGAACTTCTGAGTCAGGTGGCATTTGCTTGTCTGACATTTTTTTAAGGCAAATACATTTTTCATTATATTTATAAGGTAAGTCTTAAAATTATTTGTTTTGCAAGCATGTCATTGATAACTCATATCTCATAGTTGCAGCCTGGAAAAAAAATTAGCTGAGCATTCAAGTTCACTGTTGCTCTCTGCCACTACTTAAGAATAAGCTCTATTCTAAATTCTTATTGCATGCTGTTGTGTTTTGAGGGTTATGGAATGATATGGGACAGAAGTAGCGTTGGGCAAAGGAAATTAAAATGTGTAGAAATATTATTTATGTGCCAGATGGTTTATCATCACTATCTAAATTTATCTAAATAGCTTAGCACTAGGTGGCCTTATACCCATGACATAGATGAAGAACTTGAATCTTAATAAATAACTTGCCTAGCATTACAGGATTGCAAATCAGAATTCCTGACTTTATACATATGTTTGTTTAGTTTATCGCAGAGAAAGGGCTGCTGCTCTTTCTCACCTTCCACTTGGTTTCTTCCTTCTTTGATTTTTTTCCTTTTACTATGTATGAAAGCAATCAAAATCAGCTGTTTTTATGATCATACACCTATTATGCTGAAATGAAATAAGCAATTATAGTCACTATTATTTAATCAGTAGCAAAATCAGTAGCAATTATTAGTTGGTTAAGTTTTCAGGCTACCTGTGTTCAGTTATCTATTGAATGCTCTAGCTTACAAGTTCCAGGTGATTTTTTTACATTAATAAATTTACAACCTATGGGAAAAATATGTACACTGACTTCAGTAATCTTGTGTTCAAAATATTAGTGGTGCCACAGTTGTCTAGTTGCCCATCATTTCTGACCTCAGTTTATCCATCTGTAAAATAGGGGAATAATAATAATAACTATAAAATATAAATACAAAATATATAAAATCATGACTCTTATATAATTATAAAATGACCAAGTGTCAAAGATTTTATTATTAATTATTTTATTATCAAGGAGATCAGAAAATTATTATCACTTCAAAGAAGAATTCAAAATATAACATAGATACAGATAATCATAAATGTTGAAATAAATTTACAAATAGATACAGTACAGGCTTTTCCTATAGGTAGGAAAGAAGTCAATTGTCCTACAGGAACATTTATTTGTCTGTCCATGATCATGAATTATTTCCTGGCTTTTCTTTGTTGGGAGACTTTTTATTACTGATTCCATTTTGTTACTCACTATTGGTCTGTTCACTTTTCTGTTTCTTCCTAATTCAATGACAAACTCTATCAAACTTATATAGAAGAACTAACACCTATCTCCTTCAAACTATTCTAAAAAATAGAGGAAAGAATGCTTTTAACTCATTCTACACAGCCAGCATTACCCTGACTCCAAAGCTAAACAAGGACACAACAAAGGAAAACTGTAGGTCAATATCCAAATAACATAGACACAAAAATCCACAAGAAATACCAGCAAACCAAATTCAATAGCACATCAAAAAGATAACACACCAAGGTCAAGTGAGATTTATCCTAGGGATGTGAGAATGGTTCAGCATATACAAATCAATAAACGTGGCACATCACATCAACAGAATAAAGGACAAAAAAAAATGTGATAATCTTAAGAGAACCAGAAAAAGCATTTGATGAAATTCAACATCTTTCATGTTCAAAATGTTCAAAAAACTAGGCATAGAAAAACTTATAATACTGCAATATAATGAAAATTATATTTGACAAACCCTTAGCTAACATCATACTGAATGGAAAAAGCTGAAAATCTTTCATTGTGTAACTAGGTAAGGATGCACACTTTCACTATTATTCAATATATTATAACCAAAAATTAAAAAAATCCTATTATAATCTAAACACACATGTCTCAAAAGAAGACATATAAATAAATGGGCAACATGTATTTGAAAAAATGCTCAATATCACTAAGCATCAGGGAAATACAAATCAAAACCACAGTGAAGTATCCGCTTACCCCAGTTGGGATGGTTAATATCAACAAGACAAAGAGTGACAAATGCTAGTGAGAATGTGAGAAAAGGGAACTCTCATGCATGTGCATGTACTGTTTATGGGAATGTAATGCATAGCCATTATGGAAAATTTCTCAAAAAATGAAAAATACGACTGTGTTTACTACATGATCCAGCAATCCCACTGCTGGACTTTTATACAAGGAAAAGGAAATCACTGTATTAAATAGATACATGTACTCCCATGTTTATTGTAGCACTATTCATGGTAGTCACCATATGGACCCAACCTAGGTATCTGTCAATGGATGAATGGATAAAAAAATGTAGTATACATTCATAGCTGGAAAGAATCAACACTGTTAAAATGTCTATACTACCCAAAGCTATCTACAGATTTAATGCAATCCCCATCAAAGTACCGGTGTCATACTTTGAAGAACTTGAAAACAAAGTACTTTGTTTCACGTGGAACCAGAAAAAAGATTGCTGGATTGCCAATGTAATTCAGGAAATAAAAACAAATCTGGAGGCATCATGTTACCAGACTTCAGTTTATACTACAAGTCTATAGTGATCAATATAGCGTTGTACTGGCACAAAAATACAAGATCTGTGTAATAGAACAGAGAACCTAAAGATGAACCTAGCCATGTATTGCCATCTGATCTTCAGTAAGCCAAACAAAAGCATCCACTGGGGAAAGAACTCAGTAACTGGTGTTGGGAGAACTGATTAGCTACATGCAGAAGATCGACATTGGACCCACACCTCTCACCACTTATAAAACTAACTCTCTCTGGATAAAAGATTTAAATTTAAGATACAAAATAATAAAAATTCTAGAAGAAAGTGTGGAAAAAACCCTTAACAACATTGACCTAGGAAAAGATTTTATGAAGAAGACCTCTTTGGTGATTGCACCAACACCAAAAATAAATGAATGGGACATGATCAAGCTAAAAAGCTTCTGCACAGCTAAGGGTATAACAACTAAAGCATACAGACAACCTTCATAATAGGAGAAGATAATTGCATGCTATGAATCTGATAAAGGGCTGATAACTAGAGTCTACAGAGAATGTAAACTAATCAACACAAAAGTTCAAACAATCCCTTTTATAAGTGTGCGAGAGACATGAACAAAACCTTCTCTGAAGGAGACAGATGAATGGCCAAAGCATATGAAAAAGTGCTCATCATCCCTAATCATCAGAGAAATACAATAAAAAATCAACTGAGTTATCACTTAACTCCAGTGAGAATAGCTCATATCAAAGTCCCAAATCTGCAGATGTTGGAGTGGATGTGGAGAGAAGGGACTATTTTTACACTGCTAGTGGGAGTGCAAACTAATACAGCCTTTATGGAAAGAAGTATGGAGAATCCTCAAAGATCTAAAAATAAACCTTCCATTTGATCCTGCAATCCAATTACTAGGAATCTACCTGGAAGAAAAAAATTCATTTTACCATGAGGACATTTGCACTGGAATGTTCATCACAGCTCAATTTATAATCACCAAGATGTTATTGTAATCAACCTAAGTGCCCATCCACCCAGGATTGGATTAACAAACTATGGAATATGTATACCATGGAATACTATTCAGCCATAAAAAGATAAGAGACTTTACATCTTTTGCATTTACCTGGATGGGGTTGAAGAACCTTGTTCTTAATAAAGTATCAAAAGAATAGAAAAGCAAGTATTCAATGTACATAATACTAATATGAAACCAATAGATAAACAATCACACCCCCACATGAGAGAAAAACAAAATTAAATTCAAAGGGGAGGGGAGAGAGAAGAGAAAGGGGAGAGGGGAAAGGGAGGGTGATTGGTAAGCTCTCACCTGACAGGTACAATGTCAGGTTACACAGCACACCCCTAGGTAAGGGCTCAACCACAACTTGAACTTTTCCTAACAAATGCGAACAATGTAACCTAATCATTTGTACCCTCATATTAATCTGAATTTTTAAAAACATGGTATTTTTATATAGTGGAATAATATACAATCATAAAAATGAAATCATGCCATTTATGGTAACACGGACGAAACTAGAGGTCACTATGTTATGTGAAATAAGACAGACAAAAATTGCATGTTCCCCCTTGTATGTGGATTGTTAAAAAGATGATCTCATGGAGATGGATTTTAGAAATCTAGATAGCAGAGCCTGGGAAGGATGTGGTATGTGTGTGGTGGAAGAGTTTGGTTAAAGGGTACAAATCTACAGTTAGAGAGATGGAATCAGTTTGAATGTTTGATAGTAGAGAGTGATCGTAAGTGGCCAACAATGTATTGTACAATTCATACCAGTCAGAAGGGAGGACTTGACATGTTCTCAATGCATAGAAATGATAAATGCTCTTGATGAGGGATGTCATAAAAATCCTGATGTGGTCAATACACATTCTGACTCGTCAGAAAACACACATATCTCCTGAATGTGTTCAAATACTACTAAAAATTTTTTAAAGAATTAGTTTCATTTTAATCAACTATCCACAATGTATAGTTATAAAAAGCTCAGAGTCAATAAAAGTCACAGATCTCATATAAGTAGATACTCCTAGATAATGCCTAGTTTTTTACTGAGGACTCCCACAATCTTTTTGGTCCATTGCAATATCCTCCAATTTTTTTTCTCTGTGTACCTAATTTGAGAGGTTATTGAGTTTATAGAAAAATTACATAATGCTTTTGATTTAATTACACATAAATTTACATGTACATATCAGTAGAGTAGATTTGGGATCTTTTTGGTACCTCTTATTATAATAATTATTAACACATGAAACAAAAATTTTTATCAGTTCATTCATATGTATGTCGTTGATGTCAAGATTCAGGCTGGTATGTTTATGCCATTTGCTGATTGAATGTAAAAGCTTTGGGTAATAGTGGATCTTGGCATTAGGAATCATTCCATACAGGAGTGCATACATGGTGATCAGAACCAGAGTGAGCCATTGCTCTGTTTGCTAAGGAGTCAACAAACAGGTTAAAATGATCATTCACTTAGGCCTTTTGCATGAACAAATTTCTCACTTAGATTTATCAGGCTTGAGACATTTTATCATCATTGAGAATTTTCTTCCTTTTAACCATGAAATGAAATAGTAAAAGAAAAACATAAATGCCTCAAAATAAAGGTTTCCACTTCATTGATCAAGAACCCAGTAGATGTCCAATGTGGCATAGTGGCCACGCGAGGTCTTTCTCCTAAAAATCAAAAGCAGACTTGGCTGGATGAGGAACTGAGGAAGGAATGCAGTGAGCCAAATGAAAGCTCTGGGCTAAGACTTTTTATGAGAAAGAAGGATTTGACTCAATTATTTAATTATGATTTAATCTGGACAGCCTGTTTAATGGTCTGTCTCCCTAGATCCATCCTCTGACATTTTCGGCCCTTAGCCCGGGTGCCCTTGGGGGCTGATTTCCATGGACCACAGCACCTTAGCACCTTAGGACAATTCCTTGCCCCTTTGCTTTCTGTTAGAAATAGTGACATTCCCCCTGCCCCCCTTTGCTGTGCTGTGGTTCGGTATCCTTTGTGACTAGCTGAGCTGATAACTCTGTCCTCCCCTAACTTACCTCTGCAGTTCTGGCTGTGACAGTGGCTTCTGATCACTGACAGTCCTTGGGGCCCTCAGCATCTCTCATTTACACCTCTGAAAATAGTTCAAGCTGTCCATATCTCACAAAATATTCACAAAATAAATTCTCTTCACAACCCTAGCCTTGTTTTCTGTTTATTTCCAAGCATCTGATAAACTCAAGACAAAATAATAATAACCAGTTTTTGAGAAATAACCATATTCTCGATAGTTATATATATTAATCTTTAAACCTCAAAACTCAAAGAGGCAAATATTGCTGTTAACATTTAACAGACGAGGAAACTGAGACTCAGATAACGTCAATGGCTCACCTGAAGCACATCTGACTAAAACAAGCCGTGTTGTCAAGGAGCACGCTGTATTTCCTAAAGTTCAGACGACTCTTTAAGCCTATAGTTCCTTTTTCTTTGCACGTTTCATTTTTCTTTCCTAAATAGTTGTGCACTCTCATTATAAATTATTTTATATTTCTTGAAGAAGGGTCAAGTGGGTGCTGTCTTACCTGTCCTTGATTGCATAAATCATCTTATTTTGTCCTGCTTATCATGCTTCAAGTTATAGAACTCATACAGCGTTGCGTTTATTCCTGGCTAAGAGAGCATTAATCATAAATAGCCATAAAGGCTAGAGAAATTAACAATAAAGTTTGCTAGAAAGTGCATTAATCATGTGCAATCTTGAAAATGTCAGATTATAAAAATGTTACTTTCTGGCTAATACAAGTCGATAAAATTGTGGTCGAGAAGACAGATCAAACAGGATTAATGTTATTCTTTAAAACTAATCTACCCAATTACATTGTGCGGATATGCACCGGACAATTTATGTATGCTGTCTTATTTAACCTTTCTAACAACACTACAAGTTATATACCACCCTATGGAAACTTAGATTTCTTTCTTTTTTTTTTTATTTTATTAAATGGTAACTATGTACATTAATGCACTTCTGGGATACAGTGTGGGGTTTTCACATGCAATCCAAAATACTTCCATCAAACTGATCATAGATTTATTAACATTGTCAAGATCCCATAGCTATTAAGAAGCAGAACTAGAATTGGACAGAGGTCTACCTGATACTGAAATCCTGTATTTCCCATTTTAAAAAATAAATTGCCGCAAAAATCTGATGTGTAGGCTGGCTAGTTTACATTTTAATTCTTTAGTGCTTATGTTTGATTCATGTGAACTCTTTCTCCCTTAAGCATAGGCCAATCCTGGTCAATAGCCTTCTCTGGCCTTTAGAGTTGAGGACTCTGCTCCTGAGAGGGCTTATAAAAACCTGCAATATTGAGTGTCAGTAGGAGGGATGCAGTTTTACAGACTTGGATTTATGAACTAATGGTAGGTCCTTTCAACATTAAATAAGAAAGAGATCTGTGCTCAGGAATAAACATATAGAACACCCTGGCTTTAAATGCAGGCCTATATTTATTATGTAGAATCTCACATGCTTTTTTATTTTGATCATTTTAAAGTATAAAGCTTGCTGGTGGCAGTTTACCACAGGGGGACTGTTGGAAGCAGTCAAACCAGCTGGAGAGAAGCCCTAGGCCTATGTTTTTCTCCGTGAAACGTAAGTGAATTACAGTGCGTTTCATCAGATTTTCTCTGATATTATCATAATTAAAAACACACCCTTGCGTGTACTACAAAGACCCCCTGCTTCATATTTTGAGATACATTTTCAAAAGCTAACCCCCATTTCCATGAGCACTAACACGTAAGTGGCCAAGAAGTGCCTTTAGGGAAGAAATCTACTGGAGAAGAGGATAATTCATAATATTTATTTTAAAGAAACACATCCTAGGACCGATGGGCTCTAGATTATGTGGTGCTTCTCTTAACTTTCTGGCTGCTCCTTTTTATTTTCTGAACTCAGTGTCACCATATTCTGCTGACTTCAGATCTGGATGAGTTCCGAAATCCTGTTCTGGATTCTCCGCTCTTTCTTTGGCACTTCTTTCTTGATGTTCTTATCATATCACCAAGTGAGCACCGGAACTGCATTCCGGGTCTCATCTTTAAATGCCCACTGCGCGGAGAGGCACTGCCTGCGTCAGTGTATCTAAAACGCCACCCTTCTCTCCCCCGCTCCAGCCCTCCTTCTGTTCCTACCGTTTGCCGCTGATTATTTATTTTCTCTCAGGCACTCTGACCTGAGAACTTGGGATCCGACTTAATCCTCTTTCTGATTCGCTCTGTCCCATGTGGTTATTCACAAATTCTTCAACACACTGCCGTGGCTCCTGCCCTTCCCCCTTCTCTGTTTCCATTCCAATTTCGGTATTCATCTAAGCTGAAACCACAACCTGGTAGCCGTTTTTTCTTATTTTGAACATCAGGTGGAAATAAAAACTCTGATCAGGAGGATGAAGCCCTAGTCTACTATATTTCCTCCATGGTCTTCCTGGGTCCATTCTCTCTAATATTTGCTCACATTCTTTCCCTTATTTGTGTTCTGATAGCATTTTACGCATAATCCTCTCCAGCAATTGCCATATGTTTTGTGATGGCCAAGACAAGGGTGGCAGGGTAGGCGGGAGACTCTTTTAAACTCTCCTGCCCATCACAGTGAACTCTTCAAAGGCAGGGCCAGGATTGATTCACTGTTTTTTTTCCCAGTGCCAATGAGGACGCTTGGCATAAAGCAGACAACTCAAAAATGCTTGTTGAACTGAATCCACAAATGTGAAATGAGAGTGAATTTCCCTATGAGAAACAGTGTCCCTCAGGAAACCTGGGTAGGGTTTAAAGCCTTGGAAACAACCAAGGGTGATGTTGGGGGAAAGATTTTGATACTCGGCTGAATAATTTCGCTTCAGTACTTTGTAGGAGTAGCATTTTAGAGAGATTAACTAGTCTGTACTCTATTAAATGTTCTAGAAGAATAAAAAGGGTGTTAGGAAGGTAACAGAAGTATTGAGGTGATTCACATGGGCGGTTATTAGTGCCTGAAATTTGACAAAGGAAGATGTAATAGAGATGTATTGGTAAGGGGAAGTTAAATCAAAGGAAAAAATGTTAAAAATAGGAAAAATGAAAGTTGAGGTGGAAGAAGTTAGTCATGGGAAATTAGAGTTCTCTTTAATTTGGAGTCTGAGTATGCAGATGGACCAGCTCCTAGTAAAGCGTGAAGGATGGACTCCTGCAACTTCTCAAGTCTTTTAAGATCTGACACACCCTTGAGAGAAATTTGGGGACTGACACTGAAATTACTTTGGAATACTTTTCATCAGAATTTCTTTTTTTCAGCTTTTTTTAAAAAAATGTCTTGGAAGAATAGAATAACACATCTTAGAACTTATGTTTTTTCCAAATGCCAAAGTGGTTGAGAAAAAAAAAAACAAAAACTTCTTTATAAATTCTATCCTAAGAGCAGGTAGATGTTTTGTGATATCATAATCATTTAGCAAGTGTTGATTTTATGAACGTAAGTAAGATGGATGATCGTACTTAAAATTCATCAAGAAATCTTTCCTAATAATCTTTGTCCTTATGGAGTCTCTAGGGGCAAAAAGATCTTCAAAGAATGATTGAATGCACTTCCAGAGAGTTGAAGGGACTTACTCTTCAAGGTATTATATAACTTCAAAGAATTTGTTAAAAGAATAGTTTAAAAAACAAGCCATGAGCAGAAAGGTCTCCAAATAGTCACTCTATAACTTGGATTTTTGAGAAAATGCAGTTTTGCAATTTTGCTGGTAACAAATGTGGTATTCCTTTCAGGATATATTAGTAAAGTAAGTATGATATGGCCATTTAAAGTGATCGGTTGGGTAACGCTTGGCGCCAGACTACTATCCCACTTGAGTAGAACTCTCACACAGTGTTGCTTTTATGAGATAGGGCATTAGATACTCAAAACTTTTACCCTGCAGAGGAAGACTGTCCTTGGAGCAATCTTCCTGGTTCCTGACCCTTGTCCACTAGATGGGGCCAGATTCATAAGTGTGCAGTTAACATAGGGTCCCATCGTCAGGAGGGTTCATGCTTGGTTTAATGCTCTGCTGTTGCTAATTTGAACTTCATAATAATTTCACATTTGAACTTGTATTTTGTAAATGATTTCTGATGGGGCCGTGGAGCATCCGTGTGAGTGAAGGAGACGCACACAATATGTGTGTCTGCATCATTCCTCGTTGCCTTATTCAAATATCTACAATGCTCCATACGCACAGAATTTCAGGGGATCCAAGTATTAAGTTTTACATACTGTGTATTAATTTACCACAAATGTAGTGGCTTAAGACAACACACATTAATTACTAATAGTTTATGTAGTTCAGGAATCTGGGCCTTGCTTAAATGGATCCTCTGCTGAAGGCTGTATTCAAAGTCAGCTGGGTTGCATTCTCCTTTGGAGACTTAATAGAGGAAGGATTTGCTTTCAAACCTCATGCCGTTGGCAGACTTTATTTTTTGTGGCAGTAAAGTTCATGGCAGCTTGCTTCTTCAAAGCTTTCAGACAAAAGGGGAAGGGAGAGAACAGGATATGAGTGAAGAGATGGAGAGAACGTCTCTGCAGCTGCTTGGAGCTTCTGACCTCTAGTCCCTCTTGTAAAGGATTCATCTGATCATGTATAGTCCAACTAGGAGAATCCATCTTTTAATTAACTTAAGCCAACTGATTTAGACTTTTAGTTATATCTAAAAAGTTCCTTTGCTTTTGCCATATAAAGTAACGTAATTGTGGGAGTAACAGCTCACATTCACAAATCCTGCCACCGTCAAGTACAGGAATTATGCAGGACATGTGCATCAAGGGGCAGAAAACTTGAGAGCCAGGTAAGCATTCTACCTACAATCAATACACATCTACAAAGGAGAGTGTGGGGATGCTGATACCCAAGAGACCGTGCTTTCTTTAAAAACAGAACTTGCTTTGCACATGGAAATCACTGGATTCTAAGAAACACACATGAGCAGAGGAGTCTATCATGTTCTTTCTTTTCTTCATTGGCCAACCTTGCCATACAAATGACGAGAGAGAGCTTGGAAAGAGCGCAACGCATAGTTCCTTTTCTTTTCTGTCCTTTTCACTCATCGATAAGACAAGGACAAAAATAGTCAGCAGAATGTGTATGCATCAAGAAGTGAAACAAATGCAGTTGTGTTAATTTTGTGCAGACTTTCCACAGCTGTGGTATGAATGCATAGTTATATACAAGCTGAAAAAAAAAATATGTAATTTTGGTAATTCTGTGTATGAGTTAAATGTTATATTTGCATTTAAGGCTGGCATTGAACAATACAAACATGAATGGTAAGATTTATACTGATGACATAAATTTAAATTTTTACTTAGAATAACATTGCATAGTAAATAAAAACACGATAACATGTTGAGGGAGAGAGACTCTGGAAGGAAGGAGCCAACTTTGTGTTTGTGTACTTTTAGTGACATTTTTGTTTTTTGTACTTTGAAATTCACATGGTCATTTTGCACTGAGGCTTCTAAATTCTATGGCCAATTTTGCACTTGGATGTTGCTTAGTCAGAGCTTTGCCAAGCCTCCAGAAACATCTGTGACTTGTAGACTCTTGGTCTACTTCTTTCTTTTGAGTCATGCTCTGGGTGGAATTTCCTGGCTGGTTTGGCTTCAACTCTATTTATTCTGGTACTATAGACTCTTCTGAGATTGGGGTGTGACTCTTTTCAGAGTTCAGAGATCTCTCTGTGTGTTTATAGTCATCCTCATTTATCCAACTGTTCCCCCCCCCCCAAATTTCTTTTTCTATTACACTTATTTATTTGTGTGCTCTTGAACCAATATTATACAGATTCTCCCCTATAGCTTTATAGTATTGCTTAGTGTATGGTGAGGTAAGTACCATTTACATTTTATAGCTGATGTTGCTATGTCTGACTTTGTTTCTCAGCATGTATTTTAGAGAACATTTAAAATTCCTTACTAACCATTTAGAGAAAAATTAATACCAATCTTTCTTAAACTCTTCCAAAAAAATAGTGGGCTTACTTCCAATCTCATTTTTTTGAGGCTGGCATCACCTTGATACTAAAGCTAAACAGAAACACTGGAAGAAAGGAAACCGCAGGTTATTTTCTCTGAAAAACATAGATGTAAAATTATGCCACAAAATACTAACAAATCAAATTCTACAACACATCAAAAAGATTGTGTAGTATGATCAAGTTTGGTTTATGGGAAGCAAGATTGGTTTTAGACATGCAAATGAATCAATGTGATATACTATAATAATAGGATGAAACATTAAAAAACACATAATCATCTCAGCAGATGCATAAAAACATTTGACCAAGTTCAAGAGTCTTTTATGATTAACCATTCAATAAAATGTGTAGAGATAGAAATTTCCTTATAGTAATAAGGACCAGAGATGAAGTTACCACAGATAACATTAGAGTCCATTAAAAGCTTTTCTTCTGACACCTGGCACAGGTTACAATGCTTATTCTTGCCACTTCTTATTCAACATATTGAAATTACTGGCAAGAGCAATTGGACAAGAAAAAGAAACAAAAGTCATCTAAGTCAAAAAGGCAGAAGTAAAATTATCTCTGTTTGCAGATATCAGGATTCCTCCAGTAGAAAACGCTAAAGACTTCACAAAAAACCGTTAAGTATAATAAATGAATTCATTAAAGTAGCAGAACTATAAATTAACACACACTAATAACAATCTATCCAAAAAAGAAATAAAGAAATCAATCCCAGTTATAATAGCATTAAAAAGAATGAATACTTGAAAATGAATTTATTAAGTGAAGTGAAAGATTTGTATAATCAAAATTACAAAGTAATTACAAAGTATTGATTAAAATTACAATCAATTTGCAAAGTATTACAAAATTACAGAGTATTGATTAAAAAATTAAGGCTGGCATTGAACAATATAAAATTTATTACAAAATTTACAAAGTATTACAAAATTACAAAGTATTGATTAAAAAATTGAAGAAAACACAAAAAATGAGATACAACATGTTCTTGGATTGGAACAATTAATATCATTAAAATGTCTGCTACCCAAAGCAATATGCAAATTCAATCTAATACCTGTTAAAATCTCAATAGTATTCTTTATAGAAATAAAAAAAAAACCTTAAAATTCATATGGGATCAGAAAAGATTCTGAATGGCCAAAGCATTCTTAAGCAAGAAGAACAGAGTTAGAGGCATCACACTTTCAAAATATGTAACAAAGCTACAATAATCAAAATAATATGGGATTAACATAAATATTGACATTTAGGCCAATAGAATACAGAGCCCAGAAAAGAAATCCATGCATCCATAATCAACTGATTGTTCAATAGAGTGCCAAGAATATGCAATGGGGAAAAGGACAGTTTGTTCAATAAATGATGCTGGAAAAACTGGATATCCACATGCAGGAGAATTGAATTGGACCCTTTTATCACACCCTATACAAAAATCAACTAAAAATTACTTAAATACTTAAATGAAAGACCTGAAACTGCAAAACTAATACAAAAGCAACAACAACAACAACAACAACAACCATACTTTAAAACTATTATGTTGGTTTGGGCAATATGTTTTTGGACATGACCCTCATAATCATAGGCAACAAATATGAAAAAGAAAAAAATAGACTAGTAGGATTGTATCACACTAAAACACTTTTGTATGGCAAAGGAGGCAATCGCTAGAGTTAAAAGACAACCTATGGAATCAGAGAAGTTATTATTTATTTATTTATTTATTTTAGAGACAGAGTTTCACTTTGTCACCCTTGGTAGAGTGCTGTGGCATCACAGCTCACAGCAACCTCCAACTCTTGGGCTTAGGTGATTCTCTTGCCTCAGCCTCCCAAGTAGCTAGGACCACAAGTGCCACCACAATGCCTGGCTATTTTTTTTGTTGCAATTTGGCTGGTGCTAGGTTTGAACTTGCCACCCTTGGTATATGGGGCCGGCACCCTACTACTCACTGAGCCACAGACACTGCCCCAGAGAAGATATTTGTAAGCCATGTATCTGATAAGAGATTAATGTTTGAAATATATAACAAACTTAATAGAAAAACTTAATAGTCCAATTAAAAATGAGCAAAGGACCCATATAAACATTTTCTTCAAAAGATTTACAAATGAACAACAGGCTTCTTAACCTCACCAATCATGCGAGAAATGCAGATTAAAACCATAATGATACGCTACCTCACACCATTTAGGACGGCTATTATCAAAAAGACAAGAGACAGTGTTGGTAAGGATGTGAAGGAAAGGGAAGTCTTGTACACTGTTGGTGGGAATTTAAATCAGCACAGCCAGGTTTCTTGAAGAATTAAAAATAGAGTTCTAAAAGCCAGCAATCCCTCTGCTGGCTACATACCCAACGGAAATGAAACCAGTACTTGGTGGAGATATCTACGCTCTCATGTTCATTGCAGCATCAGTCGCAGAAACCAAGACAATGGGAACCACATGCGTCCACTAAGGATAAATGGATAAAGAAATTATGGTGTGTACATGCAGTGGAATATTATTATTCAGCATTAAAAAGAGGGAAATACTGAAATTTATGACAAAATACTGGAACTATAACGGTACATGAAATAAGCCTCACACATACACACACAAAAATACCGTGTGATCTTAGGGGACTCTTTAAAAATGAGTCAAAAGTATCCATAGAAACAGTGATTCCTAGGGACATGGACAGAGAGGAAATGGGGAAATGCAGGGCAAGGGTTGCAAACTAGAAGTTAAACGGGATGAATAGAGCTAAAGATCTAATGTAGTACATGAGGACTATGGTTGATAATATTGTATTATATACCGAAAGTTTGCAGAAAGAATAGACTACAGGTGTTCTTACCACGTACATACAACACAAGGTAATGTATGTATTTAAGGTGATGAATGTGTTAATTTGTGTGACTAGTAAAAATGTATAGCAAAACATAATGTTGTGTTGTACACTTTAAATATATACCACCAAATGTAAGGTTTCTCAAAATCCAGTTGGAATTTTTACTTGGATTTAATTGAGTTGACACCTTAATTTGGATAATTGAATCCTGAAAAGAGCATAGAGTATTTTGTTTATTCCAATTATGTTCTATGAACACCGGTCTGTGAACGTCTTTTAAAGTGCTGCCATTTCTGAACATTATGGTTTGGTTTTTGGTGAGGAAACTGAAATCTGTTCTAAAGACTAATGGAAAATGTTTATTCCCTTTAGCTCGTAGCTCACATGTAAAAATTGCTGTCGATGTCTGAATTTTTCTGCATGGTACAAACCTTTGGTTTCCTCAATTTTCAGAAGTTGAAAATATTAAATTAATTAGCTTTGTTTGTAAAAGCATTGGTTATACCAGACTTATGATGCTATTATTTAGTGTAAATGGCAAAGACAGAATGATATTCTTGATACCTCCTAATAGAGCGAAGAATGTACATGACTTTATTTTTAATTTAGAATTCATTGACATGAATAAAAATGAATCTGAATAATTATTTCCATGAAGATGGATGTATATACATCTAATCTATTTACATGAGACTTCTAAATAGATTTTATTAATATTTTTGGAATAAACCTATCTCTTGTCTGATTTACACTAAATTTCTCACCTAAATTTTATCATTGGTACAGATTTTATTGATGGCAATTAACAGTTTCTGTTATACCGAGTCATTTAAAAGTTCATAGCTATTCAAGAGCAGAGACTGAAACATGCTCTTTACAATTATATGGCATTTTTCTCATTAAGAAATTAATAACCAAGGGAATAATAAAAATCTGTACTATCATGTTGAGAATCAACTGATTCGGAAATCTGATTAATGTTGCTATTACATATTCTGCAGAAGTAATATATTCAGACTTCATCGAATGTCAAAATGGGAAGATGCTGGTCTTTAATCACCTACCACACATACTGGCTGCCATAGCATCAGGAAATTAACTGTGATCAGCAAGTGCGGCAGACCAGTGTGATTTCAAAATACGTTTTAAAATGTGAATTATAAGTAGCATGTGGCACAGTTTCTAATTTTGTGTAGTCAAGCCTCACATAGTGTGTCCTTTTGTGAATGTTTTTGGTATGCAGTTAGGTTCCTTAGTGTGGGTTGCCTCAGAGAAAATTTCTGTTAGTGTCTGCAATTTATTTTATTATTTGGGATGCAGTCGCTTGTAATTTTTTTTTTTTATTGAATGGTAACTATGTACATTAATACACTTCTGGGGTACAGTGTGGGGTTTTCACATGCAATCCGAAATACTTCCATCAAACTGATCAACACAGCCTTCATGTCATTTTCTCAGTTACAGTTTTAAAAAATTCTGATTCTACTCTTAGAGAGTTTCACTTGTACCCCTGTAAGATAGACCTCAAAAATGGTCCCTCCAATCCCCCTCCCTCCACCCATTCCTCCCTCCCTCCTCCCTCCCCCCTCCCCACATTCTTAGGCTATTTGGTTATAGCTTTCATATAAAAGGTATAAATTAGTTTCATAATAAAGGTGTG
>CAUYQV010189845.1:0-11608 GCA_963574575.1 Galagoides demidoff
GGTGCCTGTGGTCCCAGCTACTTGGGAGGCGGAGGCAGGAGACTCGCTTGAGCCCAGGAGTTGGAGGTTGCTATGAGCTGTGATGCCATGGCACTCTACCCAGGGGGACAGCTTGAGGCTCCGTCTCAAAAAAAAAAAAGAAGTCCTTCTACTGGCAGACAGCATCAAAAATGATCCCCAGGGCCCTCCTGGGTAGGGTGCCCTAGCAGGAGGTCATCGACATATACTGGAGCAGCACACGTTCTAATTCCTCAGCTGGGAATTTCTGGGGGTCACAAGCCAGCGCTTCTCCAAAAATCATGGGTAGACTGCATGAACATCACCTCAAGCCCACAAAGCCTAGTGATGTGTCCCACCAAATTAGAAAATGGATCTTACCTCATCACAGTATCTCCAGGACACTCTAGACCATGGCAGTTTCCATCATTTTTCTCTGCACTTCCTTCCTTTCTACCATAACAACATGTCCCAGGCTCATCTTGGATTTTCCTTTTCCCAACCCAGCAATCAGCCACTGCTCCACGGATCCCTGGTTAGTGGAAAATATTCATGGAAAACCAAGATCTGGGCACCCAGTTTGCTCATTGCAATTGGAAGTGACTGTGCATGGCTCTGTCCATGAACTATACACAGTGATGTGACTTGTTCTGCTTTGCAAGAACTGATTGCTAAATTTTCAGGAATTGTGTGAGCTGATACTTAAAATATAGCCATTATTCAATATTAAAGTATGTAAAGTGATAAAAAAAAAAGGTCCCTGGGAACTTCTGCCTCCCGATTTTCATGCCCTCGCCCTCACATAATCACCTCCACTTGCTAGATTTAATGAATCACTTCTGGCCAACAGAAGGGGGTAGAAATATTGAGACATTCTTCCGGGATTAGGTTACAAAAAGACCACAGCTCCTATCCTGGGCACTCTCTCTTGTTTTCTCACTATCTATCTTTGAGGGGAGTCAGTTTGTATGTGGGTTCCCTAGGAGTGTCCAGCCAGCAGCCTGGGAGGACCTGAAACCCTCAGTCAGTCCAATAGCTCTTGAGACACTAGACCCTGCCAACCACCTATGGGTGAATTTGAAAGCAGATCCTTCCCCAGTTGAGGCTTCAGATGAGACCACAGCCTAACCCACCCATGATTACAACCTTGCAAAAAGTCTAGAGCCAGAAGACTCAGCTGAGTCTGTGAGGTGATAAACATTTGCTGTTATAAGTCGTTAAATTTGGGGGCCCTGGGGGAGGCACTTTGTTGCACATTGGTAGGTAATTTATATACTTTTCATATTCCTACTTTGTAGTCTTAATGACCACCTACCACTGTGCGTCAGGCCCTGTGGTTAGCACCTTCTCTGTCCTCTGTCATGTCATCCTCACAACAAATCTGCAAAGTAAGTTCTAATACCAAGTAAACTGAGGCACAGGGAGGTTTGGTGATAGCTGGGGAGTAGCAGCTCGAAGATTCAAAGCCAGGACTGCTTCTACCTGACAGCTGTTTTCCTAGATACCACTCAAGACTTCGTGCTCAGAAACTCCAAACTCTGTTACTCCTGTAGGGCACTGACTGAATTTTCTGGAATAATCTGTGAGGAGGTCAAATAGGAAGAAAAGCTGATGCCTAGACACCTCCAGGAACCATCTCTTCTCCATCCCACATATTCCTCCCTCCCCCTCCATGTCACAAGTGGAGACAAGAGTCTACCTTGCCCAGTGCCCAGTCATCCCCTCCTGCCAGCTCTGTTATCCTCTGTGGGTCCTCTGCAGAGTATATTGGGAAAATTCCAAAAAGTGGAAAATCTTCAGGATCTAGGGAGAGGCAAAGAATTCTTGCACTTCACATCAAAAACATTATCCAGAAAAGAAAAACATGATAAATGGGACATCATGAAAAGTAAAAGGTTTTGCTCCATGAAAGACCCTAAGAAAGGATGAAAAGAAAAACTAAAGCTTGAGAGAAATATTTGTAAATCACATATCCAATGGAGGACTAGTGTCCAACACGAGCCGTCCTTGCAGTGGTAGGATATATAAAGACCTCTCAAATCTCAACATCAAAATAACCCAGTGGGAAATGGGCAAGAGGCAAAGAGATTTCACCAGAGAGGATATAGGGAGGGAAATAGTCACAGAAAACTATGTTTACGCTCAGCACCTGTGGCTCAAGTGGCTAAGGCTCCAGCCACATATACCTAAAGTGTTGGGTTCGAATCCAGCCCGGGCCCACCAAACAACAATGATGGCTGCAACCAAAAATAGCCAGGCACTGTGGCGGGCGCCTGTGGTCCCAGCTACTTTGGAGGTGGAGACAAGAGATTCACTTGAGCCCAGGAGTTGGAGGTTGCTGTGAGCTGTAATGCCATGGCACTCTACCCAGGGGGACAGCTTGAGGCTCTGTCTCAAGAAAAAAAAAAAAAGAAAACTATGTTCTATGTTATTAGCCATCAGAAAAATGCAAATTAAGACCACAAGGAGATATCACTACACTTCTACCAGACTGGCCACATATGCACAAAAGTAGCACCCCTAAATGCCAGTGAGGATGTGGACAAGCTCGATCGCCCATCCCTTGTTGGTGGAGAGGTCAAGTGTTACAGCTTCTCTGGGAAACCGTTTGGCAGTTTGTCAAAAACGACAACTAAAAACTAAACATAGAACTGCCACATGACCCAACAAGTGCACTGCTGGAGATTGTCACAGAGAACTTAAAACTCTTGAGTTCACACAAACACCTGTGCACGGATGTTTACAGCAGCTTTATCCACGATGGCCTCAAACTGGGGCAGCGCAGATATTCTCCAACAGGTAAACGGCTAAACAAACGGGTGGATCCATGTCACCTACTCAGCAATAAAAAGAGACAAGGTACTGATTCCCAGAGTGACCTGGATGACTCTCCAGGGAAAGTAAGTTACGATCATCTACAATCAGAATTATAGATTATGTAAAGCCAATCCCCAAAGGTTATATACTGTGTGATTGCGTGTATGTAACACCCTTGAGATGACAAAACTATGGAAACATGGAACAGATCAGTGATTGTCAGGGACTCAGGAGGGGATTGGGGCAGAAGGAAGGTGGGCGTGGCCATACAAGTGCCAGCTGGGAGACCCCTGTGGGGGTGACATCATTCTGTTTCTTGAGTGTATCAACCTCCACATCCTGGTTGTGATATTCGACTAAGCGTTTATAAGACGTTCCCATTAGGGAGCTGGGGAAAGGGTACATGGATGGCTGTGTGTTATTTCTCACAAGTACATAGGAATCATTTTTCTCAAAATGTGAAAGTTTAAGTAAAAGAAATGCCTATTTATTATATTAAATGATATTGTATTTGTTTGTTAAGATGGTCTCATATTGGTTCTTTCTCGTAGTTCAACCTAATATTCCATTCACCCCCGCACACACTCAATTGGTAGCACCCAATTCATAGTTTGACTTCTCGTGTTTTCCATTTCACTCTATGGCTCATAGAATATTCCAGATCAGTAGAAATACAGCTGCCTCCAGCTGCAGAAATACAATGCTATAATAGAGATGATCATAACTTACGTTGACAGTTTCCTGTGACAGACATTTTGGTTTTTTCTGTTACATGCAATGTGGTGATAGACTTCCTTGTACATACATCATTGATCATATATCCCTTGGTGAGTCTGGAGAAAAAAATTCCGGCAGAACAACTATTAGGTCAAAGGACATGTAAATATTTTATTTTACTTTATGTTTGTAAAGGAACCAATTTTAACTCCCATCTACCATGGCCACATGTACCAGAGCCTGTTTCCCTGCACCTTGAAAAGATAGTATTATCAAACTATTCCCTATCTGTTAATCTGATAAGTGAAAGAAAATCCACATAGTAATTTATATTTGCATGTTTCTTATAATGCCTGAGGTTAAGAATCTTTTCTCATACTGCCTGGTAACCTCATCATAATACTCATTTAGAAATCTTCTAAAGCAGAGGTTCCCAACCTGTGAGTCGCCACCCACAGGAACTGTATTAAAGGGCCATGGCATGAGGAAGGTTGAGAACCACTGTAAATGGATTTTGTCTTCTATGTCTTGGTATCACATAGCTCTGCTGAGTATTTAAATACGGTGGAAGATTAAAAAATACTTGAAGATTAATCACCCCACCCTTTAGCCATCTTTAGGACCCCACCCTCTCCTCCTCAGGCTACAAAGAACAAAATGATAAATCATTAATGTGCTTTGAGATAAATAGCAAATAAAACTAGATAGCAAATAGGGCCGTTTTCACTAGCAAGCCCCACTTGGCTTTGTCTAAACTTTCAGGGATATTTTTATTGGTGCTAGGGTATTAGATTCGAGGATCTAAGAGCTTTGCAAGAGCCAAAGAAAAATGTAGAATTCATAAATTTCTACAAGATATAGCATCATGCTAGCGGGCATCTGCGAATGGAAATTTTTAGAAATCTTTAAATTGCATAATCAAAATAGTCTTGGCTCAGCATGATGGCTCACACCTGTACTCCTAGCACTCTGGGAGGCCAAGGCAGGTGGATTGCTTGAGCCCAGGAATTTAAAACCAGCCTGAGCAAAAGCAAGACCCTGTCTCTGCTAAACACAGAAAAATTGGATTGCCTGAGCCCATGAGTTTGAGACTGCCCTGAGCCAGATGGAGACTTTATCTCTTAAAAAAAAAAACAACAAAACGTAGCTGAGTGTTGAGGCAGGCACCTGTAATCCCAGCTACTTGGGAGGCTGAGGCAAGACAATCACTTGAGCCCAAGAGTTAAAGGTTGTTGTGAGCTGTGGCTCCATGGCACTCTACCCAGGGTGACAAAGTGAGTGAGATTCTATAAGAAAGAAAGAAGAAAGGGGTGGGGAGGGAGGGAGGGAGTGAAGGAGGAAGGGAGGAAGGAAGGAAGGAAGGAAGGAATTTTTTGAGTCCAAGAGTTAGAGGTTGCTATGAGCTGTGATGACACCATGGCACTCTACCCAAGGCAACAGCATGAGAGAGACTCTATCTCCAAAAAAAAAAAAAAGAAAGAAAGAAAGAAAGAAAAAGACAGAATGGAATAAAGAGCTTATAAAAAAAATAGTCTATCTTAAAATCAATAATCACACCTTTCATTTTAGAACATTAAAAAACACATAACATATGTTTCATTGAATGTGGAGTGTGGTTGCATTTTAATATGCCATTGAGTATCATATATTATATATTATATTAGGGCCATCAGAGCAAGACAGCCTGTGTCTGCTACGCTGGTAGGCGGTGTCTTGAGGACTGCTGTGACCAGGGGTGGGCTTCAGGAAAACGTCCTTGATAGACAACGGTTTCCATCTCTCCCTCTGCCCCCAGGCCCATAACCCTGATTTTCCTTTTTTTGTTATATACCTTTCTAATTTCCTCCCCTGGAAAATGAAGTAATGATAAGAACTTGAACATCAAATTTTGGTAAGGACAAAAAATGAGGTCTTCCAGTTGGAGCATTAGGCACAGTGGACATTTGGAGAATGGACAAGACTTGGGGTAGGCCTCCCTTGGTGCCGTTTCTCAAAGCTTCAAAGGGCCACCAGTGTCAGAGTGGCCACTGAAGCAAAATCCCTGGAGTGGGACTAGGAACCTGCCTTGTATTCATTTGTTTTTATTTTTTGAGACAGAGTCTCACTTTGTCACCCTCGGGAGAGAGCTGTGGCATCATAGCTGACAGCAACCTCAAACTCTTAGGCTCAAGTGATCCTTTTGCCTCAGTCTGCTGGGCCTACAGGCTCCCGCCACAACTACTGGCTATTTTTAGAGACGAGGTCTCACTCTAGTTCAGGCTGGTCTCTAACTCCTGAGCTCAGGCAATCCACCCACCTCGGCCTCCCAGAGTGCCAGGATTACAGGCGGGAGGAATCTGCATTTTAAGCAAGTATGCCCAGGGCAAATGAAAGTTCCCTGTGTTAAATAATAGCTTTACTGAAAATAGAGTTCACAAGGGTGGTAATTCAACTATTGAAAATGTCTTATTCAATTGTCTTTGGTTTATTCATAGTCATTGCAAACATTACTGTAATCAATTTTGGAACCTTTCAACACCCCTAAATGAAATCCCACACCCATTACTGGTGTTTCCCATTTCCTTGCTTACCTACCTCCTGGCAACCACTGATCCATTTCCTGTCTGGTTTCTATGGATTTGCCTATTCCGGAAAATGTAGATAAACGGAATCACACCATCTGGGTCTTTTCTGTGTGGCTTCTTTACTTAGCCTAAGGTTTTCAAGGTCCACCCACGCTCTACATTGCTCGAATCAGAACTTCATTCCCTTGTGGAGTTGGGGTTTGTTTGTTTTGTTTTGTTCTGAATATACTCTAAATTTTGAGATTGTTGAGTTTGAGTTTTTGAAGTGCCCTCAGAACATTTTGGTGAGGTTTTTTTTTTTTTTTTTTTTTTTGTTTATTTGTTTGTTTACTTTTGAGACAGAGCTTCAAGCTGTTACCCTGGGTAGAGCACAGCTCACAGCAACCTCTAACTCCTGGGCTCAAGCGATTCTCCTGCCTCTGCCTCTCAAGTACCAACGCCAGGCATTTTTTTTAGTGTATGTGGCTGGCACCTTAGCTGCTTGAGCCACAGGCGCTCAGCTTTGTTTTTGTTTTTTAATAGATGACACTCAGATTTGAATAGCGCAGCCTCAGGCAGTCTTCCATCACCAGAGTTCCTGAGGACTTGAGCTTTCTTATTTTATTTATTTGCTGCAGTTTTGGGCCGGGGCTGGGTTTGAACCCGCCACCTCCAGTATATGGGGCCAGCGCCCCATTCCTTTGAGCCACAGGCGCTGCCCTCCATGGGCTCTTTAAATAAAAACAAGCCAGAGGGAGCAGCCACTGCCATCTTTGCTCTGTGGCGGGCCCTTCCTGTGTCTTCAGAAGCTTTATCTCACAGGACCCCCTCCAAGCAGGTAATTATCATCCCTACTTCCCAGAGAAAACAGACCTAGAGAAGTTAAGTCGCTTGTCCAGCCATGAGTCATTCTCATTCTACAATCTCTGTTTTGTAATTGGCGAAATCTACAACCTTCCATCTTCGCTTAAAAGTTTGATGGACTTTATATATACTGTGTGGAGAAACATCTATGCATAGAAACACACATAACAAACATACCCATGTTACAAATAAAACAGAATGTGAATCACACATGATGTGATATGACAAAAGTCTTATAGTAAAATTTGAAGCTGTTTGTTTCACCCAGTCATTTCAGGAAAACAATGAGACATTTATTTAAAAGTTCATTAAAAGGCTGGGTATGGTGGCTCATTCCTGTAATCCTAACATTCGGGGAGGCCAGGGCGGGCAGATCACCTGAGCTCGGGAATTTGAAACCAACCTGAGCGAGAGCGAGACCCTGTCTCTAAAAATAGCCAGGTGTTATGGTTGGTGCCTGGAATCCCAACTACTAGGGAGGCCGAGGCCTGAGGATTGCTTGAGCCCAGAAGTTGGAGGTTGCTGTGAGTTATGATGATGCCATAGCCTGGGTAACACAGTGAGCCTCTGTCTCAAACAAACAAAAAAAGCATTTATACGAATTTAGAAATCTCCACCAGAGGCAGAGGCCTCTCTTGCCCCAGTAACAGATCCAGAAGGAAACAGCAGAAGCTAACTATTTGGAAAAAATAGGTGGAACCAGACTGATAAGAACCTTCCAAGCATTCATGAAAGATAGTTGGGGACATTCCAAATGCTTATTCCTCTGTCTCTCTCTCCTTGGGAGCTCCTTGATAACCATCTTGGCCTTTTGAAACCTCTCTTATTAAGCTGTCCCATTGTATGCTAAGTTATGGTGGGCTCAAGACTGATCCCTTCACAAAAGTTCTTTGTTTGGGGATTCGCTCTATAAACTAGGACTCAGTGAATTATGCTCCTTCAAGGGAGCCTTCCTTAGCCGATTATATTTACCTAAGCAAGCATTATTTTCTGCCTTGTTTTCTTTTTTTCTTTGTTTTCTTTTCTTCTTTTTGTCAAGCATAATTCGGTCCAAGGGAAAGCATGAGAAAACCAAGGAAAGGTGCTAGCTAACAAGGAATTTCTGGCTTCTACGCTTGAAAGGGGATTGAGGATTTTTGTAACAAGCACGTACCATTTACAGAACTTTTGGAAAAACCTTCTCCCTATTCATCATCACCTAGAATAAGATCTTTATTGTTATAAGCATAATAATGATAATAACTATACAATGACAGCATGGGTTAAAAGTGAAATTAAAGTTCTTATTTTTATTTAGATGCTGTCTTTAAAGAGCACTGGGGAGACCTTTAAGAAAAAAGCTGAGCCACATAAAATCAGAGCAGCAAAAGATGGACTGGCAATAAAGGGAGTATGGGGGGGGGTGTCCCCCTAGCATGGAGAATGTCCCTCCCTTCCCTGAAAAGCAGCCTTCTTTTCATGGGAAACCCAGCCGCTGGGTTATTGGGTTCACAATGAGTTCCCCAGATGTAGTTCCCAGGAGTGAGGATTCTCAGAAGAATAAAGAGAGTCCTAGAGGCTTCTGTTTGTTTTGTTTTGTTCTTGTTTTAGTAAGGTTTTGAATAGGTAATGCCTCCAAGTGGTTCAAATAATCACAAAGTTTAACAAATGGTGAAAAGTCTCTTAACTTCTGTCCCAAAGCCACTGGTTTGTTCTCCTTCTGAGTCAACCCTACTCAATTATTTGTACTGTGAGATATTCAGAGCTGTCTCGGGCATATATAACAAAATGTACGGGTGAATCCCACTTCCCCATTTCTACACAGACGTTAACAAACCGTACAGTGGTATGAACCTTCCTCATGGCCACAGTCCCATCCCAATACATAGAGAATTTGATCAATCTTTTCTAAGGCTGCATAATGTTCCATTATAAATGTCCCAATTAATGGGCCTTTAGATTGTCTCAATATTTGGTGATTACAAACAGTGCTTCTTTGAATAATCTTGGCGACACATCATTTCCCACCTGTGGGAGTAGTTCTAAGGAGTACCTCCCTCCAAAAGGAATCAGTAGGTCAAAGAATGTATTAGTCCAATTGCTAAAGAAAAAGGACTTGACTCAGCACCTGTGGCTCAAGCAGCTAAGGCGCCAGCCACATACACCTAAGGTGGTGGGTTCGAATCCCCAGCCCGGGCCGCCATACAACAATGATGGCTGCAACCAAAAAATGGCCAGGCGTTGTGGCGGGCGCCTGTGGTCCCAGCTACTTGGGAGGTGGAGGCAGGAGACTCGATTTGCGCCCAGGAGTTGGAGGTTGCTATGAGCTGTGATGCCATGGCACTCTACCCAGGGGGATAGCTTGAGGCTCCGTCTCAGAAAAAAAAAAAAAAGAAAAAGAAAAAGGACTTGAGATGCTTGTGTTATTTATAAGGTTGGCTTTTCATGCCTTCAGTTTTATCCTGTCTTAATATTTAAATTTAAGTTACCCAAGTAATATTCTAACTAGTTCTCCCTGTATGCCAAGTCAGTAAATTCAGAAGTACATCTGGCAAAATGTGAAAGCCCCCTTTGAATTCCCAACACACTATCCTTCACCATCGCACGGTTCACACCTGTAATCTTAGCACTTTAGGAAGCCAAGGTGGGTAGATGGCTTGAGCTCAGCAGTTTGAGACCAGCCTGAGAAAGACTGAGACCCTCATCCCTACCAAAAATAGAAAAACTAGCCAGGCATTGTGATGGGCGCCTGTAGTCCCAGCTACTTGGAAGCTGAGGCAAGAGGATCGCTTGAACCCAAGAGTTCGAGGTTGCTGTGAGCTATGATGACATCAGGGCACTCTAGCCCGGGTGACAGAATGAGACTCTGTCTCTAAAGAAAAACAAACATACAAATCCATTCTTTTAAAAATTAACCACTGTGGTCAATTTAGGGGATATAATTTGAGGCTTTTCTGTACATTTATAATTCCACTTATATATATGTATATCTAGATGGATGGGTGGAGAGATGGGATGTCATAGTTACATATATAACACACAGGTGTTTGCAGTGTGCAGAAACACAAATATAAGCTTTTGCAGCTGTGCTTGTCAAACTTTACTAACGAATCACTTGTGGATTTTGTTAAAATGCAAGCTGTGTTTCAGTGAGTCTTGGGGAGAATCTGAAATCCTCCATTTCAAACAAGCTCCCAGGGGACCCCAGTGCTGCTAAGTTCAGAGCACTGTTCAGTTTTAGGTTTTGTTTCTTATTTCTTTTTACATAAATGAGATCATATCTACGCACTGTTCTGCAATTGACTTTTTTTCCAGGCTATGTCATTCTGGAGGATAATATGGATGTAGCTTTGTAAGCCTAAGGCACCAGCTGTCTATAGACCCATACATTTTTATGAAGGAAAAATCGATTTAATCCCTTTTCCACCTGTGAAGCCTCTGAGACCTTCTCAAATGGATTAAACCAAACTTACAGGATCAGTGGTGGTATTTCAAGCAGTTTTTATTTGCTAATGAAATGAAGCCTCAAATTACAAGAGAATTGTTTCTGGTTGATTCATTATCCCAAGGTGGCTCTGGGCAATGGTGTGTCTTTTGAGGATGTAATAGACATGAAGAGAGAAGAGATGAGACTCGAGTTTCTCTCCATAATTAACATCATTGGCCAAAAAAAAGAGTTTCCATTGGATGGATTTACAAAGGGCATTTTAATTAGCATAGAGAAAAATATGTAGGACCAGGCCAGGCAAGGTGGCTCATGCCTGCCTCTAATCCCAGCGCTCTGGGAAGCCACTGGGTTGCCTGAGCTAATGTGTTTGAGACCAGCCTGAGCAAGAGTGACACCCCTCTAAAAATAGCTGGGTGTTGTGGTGGGCACCTGTAGTCCCAGCTACTCAGCAGGCTGAGACAAGAGAATCGCTTGAACCCAAGACTCTGAGGTTGCTGTTAACTGTGAAGCCAGGGCACTCTACCTGGGGTGACAAAGTGTGACTCTGTCTCCAAAAAGAAAAAAAACAAAACAAGTCAGACTACAGAATCTTTTCCTCACTGTATAGACTTCAATGTCATTCCTCGCTCACACCAGGGAGGGGAAGATGGCTTGAACTGGGGAAGGATCTGAAGTTGCTCTAGCTGCCTGAGCTGGGGGCCAGGGACCCTCACTCCCCTCATCACCCCCATGCATCCTCCAAATTTCCAAATTAGATCGTCCATCCATTTGCAGCTCCATTTGATAGCATCACCTGCAGGGTGGCAAGAGTGTCCTCACTGGTCTTCCATCCTCTCACGTCCCTCCAGTGAGTTCTCCAATTACAGCCATGGTGGAACTGATTCAACCCAGAAAGGATGGTATCTCTGGGGGCACCTGGAGTGAGTGAGTCTTGCCAGGCCTTGCACTTGGCAGGGAGAGAGGATGGCCCCTGGACCAAGTCCTGCATTTCAAAGGGATTCGTTGACCCCAGCCCACCTACAAGGAAGTAAGGCCAACTTGAACTCCACCAATCATCAGAGGTGTGTGGGTGTGAAGTGTGTCCACTCAGGAGTCATTTCAATCCACTCCAGCTCTGAATCATATCTTGGCCAATCTTCTCTGTGGGTGGCCACCCCCTACCCCCAAGTTATAGAGCAGCTGTGACCTCAAATTGGAAAGTGATGACAATTGTGGGTGCTACTCGAGAAAGTTGTGTAGATTA
>CAUYQV010189851.1:0-19495 GCA_963574575.1 Galagoides demidoff
TGTGGTGCTGTGCTCGTCCCTCGTGGTATCCTGAATGTGGTTATGCGGTCACTGTCCTCCCCCGTACCCTGGGCCCCCCCCCCCCCCCGGCTTGCTCATACACAGCCCTGCTGCTGCCTTCCTCCATCTCTTCCATCCCCCAAGGCTTACAGCTGAGACCACCAAGTAGGTGGGAAAGATTCCACTTCACCCAGATGGAATCATTTCCCGCAGAATGCTACAAATCATTTGTTGCTGACTCCTCCTGCCCTTCCTTCTCCTCATCCCGGGAGCTGGAAGCATCAAGCCGCCCAGATGGAAGTTTTCTCCTGGACACGTCCTACAGAGCACAGCCACATGCAGGGTAACTGACACAATGTCTTCAAACATTTTTAATTGCCCTGTCAAACTGACAATTATAGAACTAATTATTGAGGAGACAATACCAGATACACTGACTGAATCAAGCGTCAACTGAGTTTTCATGTAATTATGCAATTTAATGAATTGAAAGCTACAGTAATGGACTATTGCTGGTTAATTAGGGACTCCCTTTATGCTAATAATGCCATTTATTTTTGACTCGTGGTATTTATTTTCAGTGTCTAAAGCATTGGACACATCTTCTTTTGACACTGGCACGTTGAGTGCTTTTCAGAGGGTTTGGCTGCCAATTGTGCTATTTATAGGCAGCAAACTTATTCCATTCACTGACTGAAGAGCTCCAAAGGGCTCCTATTATGTTACAAGCATCTCATTTTAGACCTAGATTTTAATTACCCTGCTGCTGGGTGAGGTTCCCTGTCTTCCTTCTCCTGAGACCTTCAGAGAAGAACATCAAGGGGCAGGGGAAATGGGTCCCCAAACTATACCCATTCAAGGTCAACCTATGCAAAGAGGCAGAGTGTCGTTTTTTCTTATTCCCCAGCCCTTCCTAATCTCCCCGACTCCCTTCCCTAGCACATTACATGACTAGAAACCAGAACACAGAGCAGTGGCTCCCAGCCAAGGGCCAGGGGATACTTGTCAATGTGGGAAGACATTTTGGGTTGTCACCACTGGACTTCACACAAGTAGGGGTCAGGGATGCTGCTGAACACCCCACGACACATAGGACAGCCCATCAACAAAGACCCATGCTGCCCCAAATGTCAACAGGACTGTGGTTGAGAAACCCCAGCTCGGAATATCAGTCATCAGGAAGCCAGTGGATTTCTGCCACTCCAGTTTTGCAGAGGAAAACAAATATTTCGCAGCATCTAAACCATGATAGAACTGTCAAAAGTATGTGAAGCCAGCTACATAAATTGTGAAACATGAGTCACAGTGATGTTTGTTCTGCAGCAGCGTAAAAACTTGGAGGATTTTTTTCTTTTTAATTTTTACGAAAATAGAAAAATGATGAGCCTTCTCCCCTGGAAGAAGCCAGGATCCTCACCTTGCTCTTTGGTCTCCAAACACCAATCAATACAGACCGATCTGTGACAAAGTTGCTAATTATCTGGGGCAAGATGAAAAAACAAAGGAGAAGGCGGTCGGGTTTTCATCACGCTAAATATAGCCAGTCGTTCATTTTAGGACTATGTCCTTCCTACTTTCTAAGAAGACATCTGGTGTTTTTACCTGCCCAATATCCCTTTTGTTGTTTGGTTTTTAATTTTTTTATCACGTCTCACTCCTCTCCAGTGTGTTGGTTTGGGTGGTGCTAGACACAGTACTAGGATTCGTGGTGGGCAGAAGATCCAGGCCTAGCTGATCCCTGTAAACTATTCTCTGTCCTCAATGATTAGCTGGGTAGGTGCGAGTGAACCAGGAGTTAACCCGAGAGATCTGATGGAGTTCATGGATTCATCCAGCTTGTTTGCTGGATTGGAATCAGAGATGATGAAAACCTGGGGCTGAATGAGGCTGCCTTTGCCACCCCAAAAGGAAGCATTCCCAAGACATGTGGTCAGGACAAGAAAGCGGGGAAAGGAGGAGGAGAGGAGAGGGAGAGAACAGAAGAGACAGAAGAAGGACAAAATATTTATATCCTTGTTCTGGCCATGGCTATAGCCTGGTAAGTGCTATAGTATCATGGACCAACAAATTATCTCCTGGCTTAAGCATCACCTCCTCATGTGTTATTTTGTCTTGTCCCCCTCTGCCAGGCCCCTGAACATCACTGTGCCAGAGGACTCTACCAAGGGCCTTCTCCCTCTCCATTCTACCCCCATCTCATTGACTTTTTGTCTTCTCTTCCCCCCAACCCCCGCCGTCTCCACCCACGTGCTGAGGCCTCTCAATTTCACATCCTTGGGCTTCCTCTGGATCCGGACATCTCCAGTACATGCAGGATCCCCTGCACGTCCTGACAAAGCTGCAGAACGCGCCTGTTCATAGCAGTGATCCTTACCTTCCCTCGCCAGGGTTTCTGCCCCTGCAAGTCTTGTCTCATGGGTGGCACTGACATTCACTAGTAACCGGGACAAGAAACAGGCCCTAGCCTCAAATCCTCTTTGCTCACCCTGAATGTTTTCTCTCTCCCCTTCTCCTACTTCCTCCCTCCTCTGACACAACCTGTTCTTCACCCCAAATGCGGACTCCCTTCCCCACCTGCAGCTTGGAAGACTTTCTCTATCCCCTTCTCCCCAAACCCATCTCAGATCCTCTAAAATGGGTCAGGGGCTCCTTCCCCGCTGACACTCCCAACACCTGTTGCTTTTCATTGCAATTGTTTCCTTGGATGATAGATACAGTTACTGAGCCTCCTAAATATGAGACCCAACACCCAAATCATCCTTGGCACTTATAACATATCCTTACAGCACTGATTTTCAGCCGGTGTGCCCCAGCACACCTCCCTCAGATGGGAGGATCTGAGGCGTGCCGTGAAAATTTGTAAAAGATCATTAATTAAATTACTTTCCAAAGAAGTTCAAAGCACAGTAAGTATATTCTTTTCTTCACTCTTTCTTTCTTAACCAACATAATTTAAGTGTGCTGTGAAAGTTTAACTATAAGTTCAAGAGTGCTATGAAAAAAGATTAAAAAGCACTGCCTTGGAGGAAGATTGTTGTTATCTCCATTCTACAAATGAGGGAAGTAAGAGCATAGAGAGTGAGTTGTTGAAAGTTGGGCGGCCAGATCCAACACAGACCGAGCCTTGCCACAAATCCTGTGCACAGGTCACACACCATACTGCCTGTTCAGCCTTCTGGGTTGCAAAATCAGCTCTTTAAAGGATGGGGCCTATAACTTTCACCTGTGTGTTTCCACTAGCCAGGAAGGCCACATGTTGGGTATCAGCAAATGTTTGGCTATATGAATGAATGAATGAATGAATGAACTCCCATCCTCTCTCTGAACACAGATATTTTGCTTGTTTTGTTTTCTGCTAATGTCTGGCTTGAGTCGCAGTCAACTTTCAGATTCTGTGATGCTGCAATTCTAACAAACTCTATCCAGCTATTGAACTCACAAAAATAAGTGACTCGTCTGTTTCTGTCCTGGTATCAGTCAATTCCTATCTAAGAAGAATTTGATCATGTGCAATTTGCATTGTACAAGGAGAGATGCTAAGTGAGCCAAGCTTTTAGAAATCACTATCTAGGCCAGACACAGTGGCCCACACCTGTAATCCTAGCACTCCGGGAGGCTGAGGCAGGTAGATTGTTGAGCTCAGGAGTCAGAGACCAGCCTGAGCAAGAACAAGACCCCACTTTACTAAAAATAGAAAAACTAGCCAGGCATTGTGGTGGGTACCTGTAGTCCCAGCTATGTGGAAGGCTGAGGCAAGAGGATCTCTTGAACCCAAGAGTTTGAGGTTGCTGTGAATTATGACACCACAACACTCTACTCAGGGCAACAGAGTGAGACTCTGTCTTAAAAAAAAAAAGAAGAAAGAAAGAAATCAGTTTCTCTGCTGAATTCTTTTCCACTTTAAAAGTCTCAACCAATGAAATTAAATGATACACAAAGTTCCAAATTACCCAGCCTCCTCCTCCTGGTACTTTCTCCTGCTCCAACAGAAAGTATGGGGCAGGGGCGGGGGGCGTGGGGAGGCTCTATAATAAAAGTAGGAGAACACTGATGTTCACTTGCTAGATTGGCACTGTCTTGACTTCTAACTCTAGATTTAAAGCAAATCTAATTAGCTCAGCTGAGACCAGGAAAGAGAATTCTTGCATGGTCTGCACCTTCTCACAATTGCATGGCAACAAAATCATCTGGAATGAGTGACAACCACAGTCTATTTAACGTTAATAACCTTGCTGAGTTAAGGTGCAAAGTGTGCTGGAATTTCAGCAGCATGAGCTGACAGTGGAAACCCTGAGGTGGACAGGACGGGCAACTCCAGAGAGACACAAGCCTAGTGATTTCTTCGAAGGCACAGACGATAGGTATAGATGGAGTATATACAGTCCACAGTGCCCTACTGTCTTGGTCTCTATTCTGCCTGGCACCAAAGTCCAAAACTGTCTGCAGTGATCAGCAGATAAAGGCAGCAGGATGTAGGTGGCACTTAAAGTCTAATGTGTGGGAAGATCATAATTTCTATTCATTTATAGAAAGATTTTAGCAAATGGCTAAGAGAACAGGAAACAGAGTCCTATACTCTCAGGAGAAAATGCCACTGAAATCCAGAGAGGATACACAACCAAAGTCAAAGGAATAGAAGAAAAAACTAGCAATCCAGTTCCAGTGGACAAGCGGAGGTCCAAGGAGGGAGAACGGAGCCAGCTCAGCACCGTGGAAGAGAAGGCAAGTATTAAAAACCCTGATGCCTACGGAGGCCAGGGAAAGAGCCCAAGTGAGTCAGGGGTCCAGTGGAAATTGGTGACCTGGAAGGCTCAGGGCCCCTCGAAGGGGACAGCTTCGAGTCAACTCCTGTCCTTCATATAGTCCTCCAATTAGCAGATCTTCCAATGTTCCAAGAGAAGCCAGAAATTCAGAGTGTGTATGAAAATCCCACACGTTGAAAATGTTGGCAACTAGTTTCCCTTATTTTAAGATACTTTGCAGACCAAATAAAACTGTCTGGAGACTAAATATGATCCTGCAGCCTCCCTGTGGGAGACTTCTGCAGCAGGGATTCCAGAAGCAGAAGCTCGGAGCGCCCTCTGGCTCCATGGCCACAACACTGCTAATTCCAGAGGCCGACTCCTGCTGACAGCTAGGGCTTCTGACATTCAGGTAACACTTGAAGAACTTGGAGTGGGGAGGAGCCCAGACCTCAGATGGAAGTCTTCAGTGATTTCCCAAATACAAGGCCAGGGAGAGGGAGTAAGGCTCACACTGGTCCCAGAACCGCAGGCAGTTACAGGAGTATCGGGAGAAACTGGTACAGTGTGTGCTGAATTTGCCAGTCACTGGCACTTTAAAAAAAAAAAAATCCGTAAGCAGCAGTTTCTGAAGGACTCTGTTCATATCCTCTCACTGAACACTCCACTCACCACTTCTACACACGCAGAGCATTAGTCCCCACGGGAGTAGCCTCTACCCTGCGGCTGAAGGGAGAGGGTGGTGGCTGCTTGGTCACCAGCCCCATGTCAAGATCACTGAGATGTACCCCACGGTGTCCCCTGAGTTCCTGGGTGGGGTTGAGCCCCGGTGGTCTACAGCCTGCTCCTCTGCACACCCTCTGTTGACTTCCTTCCTCCCTCACTTACCTCCGCAGTTCCCTGCATCCTAGGATCACCTCCCACATAAACCGTGCACACCCACACCCCAGCCCCAGGTCTGCTCCTTGGGGAACCAGACTAAGGCAGTAGTTTTTCAAGCGTGAGGACTAAACCCTAGAGGCACTGGATGGACTGAGCGATGGATGTCACTGATTCTATGGGGTGTAGATGGCACTCTGGAAATAAGGGGCTGGGTACAATCGGGGGCATCTTGACAATAAGCCCTAGGGTTTAATTTCTGTACTATCCTCCCTGAAGAGAGGAATCGTGTTTATTTAAAGATCTGGTCTGGGCTCTCTCTCTCCCTCTCCCCCACTTTCTTGGCAGTGTCTCAGCCTGTAGTATATAATATATAATACACTGCCTTTAGGTATTTCTGCCTCTGGTTTCTGTGTCAAGAAATTAATGATATGTAAATGAATCCCTAAGTACATCAAAGAAGATTCTGATAAAAAGAATCTGAAGTGATCCCTTTTAGAAAGGGTCAAAGACATAGGTGGTGCAAATAACTCCTCTTCAGGGTATTGAACTTTTCATACTCTGTTATCTGATAAGGTTCATCTGCTATGAGCTGGCCATTGCCACCCACCACTTACCTGCATTCCGCTGAGGCACAGTGAGTTAAGAATTAAGTTCCCCAGGAAGCCAAAACTTCTGTCGTAAGCTGGTACCCTCCCTCCAAGCCTGCTTACTCATGGATCATGCACAAGTCTGGTAAACATAAGTATTTTTGGAGGAGAGGGGTCCCACCAGCTGGCATGGGGCAGAAGGCAAAATGAGAGCAGGCAGCCAACAGCAGAGAATAGAAGCAGAAAATGCAAGTAGAATGGAAAGACCTCGACAACCGTGGCATTTTCCAGCCATTTAGTGTAGGTTCAAACACTCCTTCCCAGCACAAGTGAACAAGGTATAGCTTTTGACTGTGCACATGTGCACACACACAGAGACGTGCACAAATGCACATATACACACAGGGCACACAGGGGTACACACATGCACGCACACGACCACACGTGCACACCTCCCAGCCGCCTGTACAGGCCCACTGTTTTTTCAGCACATTATACTGAAAGGAAGGTAGAATCACAGAAGTGCACAGACCAGCCCCAGCACAGGCTGTGACAGGCACCCCAAGGGCACTAGCAAGCTGTGTATAGAGAAGTGGGTGGGAAACAAAGGGGACAGTTGCATCACCTCCATGTTGGGAACCCCATTTGGAGCCCAGATCCTAACAAGTCTGGAAGATCCTGCCAGACCCAGGACATGGCCAACCATGAAAGTGGAAGTGTCCTGCCTTTGTCTGTGTGGTCTGTGTCCCAGCCCCGCCCATGGATGGGAAAGAGAGGGGCAATGTCAGACCTCATGCACCATGGGCCCCAGAACCCAGCACACACCCCAACACCCGGTGCCCCCATCTGCCCAGTGCTCACTTCCTAGTGGGGGCCCATTTCCACACTCTCCTTATCGCCAAATAGGTGGAAAGCCCTGAGATGAAGTTCTTTGCAAGGATTAAAAACAGGTAGTGCAGACAGAACATTATGGAAGGAACTCTCAGGGCCAGGTCAGGAAATGTATCAATGATAACCTTTCTGGGAGCAGCATCAGACAGAGAACGTTCTCTGTTTCTAACTATACGAGGCGGCATTAATGAAATGCTGGGGAGAATTCCATCTGTTTCTCTGTTCAGTCCCCCCACTCCAAAGACCTGTTAAACTTCCCAAGAATGCCCAGTGTCTCCTCACCTCGCTCATCTTCCCTTACCTAAGTAAAAAAGTTCATTTCCAACAATAGGATCCAAGTCACGCATAAAGTTCCCCCTCTTTCCCTGGCTTTCCTCTTTCCAGAACCTTTGTCCCTCTGTGCCTGGGGACACTGCTGAACGTATCTCACCATACTGATGACTCTCTCCTCCCTCTCTTCATTCTGCATATCACAATGCAAAGCCAGCATCAGGGCCATCCTCACTGTGGAAAGGTGGGTCTGGAGTGTGCAGTGCCTGCCTGGCCTGGAAGCAGCCAGAGCCGAGCTGATTCTGAGGGCCAAGAATGGATAACACGGGGTAGGAGAGAGTCAGAGGCCCTGCAGGAGGCGCCGGGAGTGCAGAGTCTGCAGCATCACAAGCACGGAACTGACATAGGCACGTGGGAGTGGGCTCTTTACAGCAGGGAGTTCTTGTCACTGGAATTGTGTGCAACTCCCTGCCAGTGCTGTGGAGATTATGTACATCCTCACTGAGTGGATCATTGGTCCAGATCAGAGGTTCCCAAACAGGGCTATGCATCAAATCACCTCAGAAGTTATAAAAATATATTCGTTTCCAGGCTTCACATCAGAATCTCTGTGAGTGGGGCCTGAGAGTCTGTAATATATTAGGCTCTGTGATAATCCCTGGTGTAGCAGTTCCATGGACCAGTTTAGGAATTATTTCCCTAGATAATTCCCAAGTTGACTCCAACCCTATGAGATGAGTCACTGTTTGATCTTATATTCAAATAAACTGTGTGACATTGCTTTCTGTAGACCAAACAACCAAATATAGGCAGTATTATGTGTTGCAACATAGGATAAATTTCTAGTCTCAAGCCCCAACATTTTCTCATTTGTGAGATTGGGGTGTTGCGCAAGACCACAGTGTTTCAGACACTGTTTTAGGCTTAGAACATTTTCTTTTTTCTTTTCTTTTTTTTTTACATATACATGTGTTTATTAGGTTTCCACGTTTTGCCTTCACAAAATTAAAAAGGCTTAAAATTTAATAACAATAACAACATTTAAGATAAGGACTAGAAACTAAAACCTCGTAAAGAACGAATGAAGATGAATACATTCAGAAATGAAATCAGACATTGCTGCATCGAAATATTAAGCAATAATAATAATGCAAAGAAAGTAACAGTCACATTGTCAAATAAAAGCATGTCTCTTATAGAATGCTTTGACTCTGAGGTTCAGTATGGACTCATCAGTTAACTTCTTATTTTTTTTCTAAAATCTCAAAAAACAGACAACTAATATTTATAAATAAAAGTAAAAGATAATTTCAAAAAAAAGATCATGCCAAATCTTATAGACAAAAGAGAAAGAAGAAATACTTCAAAATCATTGTACTTAATCTGGATACACCTGATATTAAAATTGGAGAAAATATATTATTATAAAGGGGAAATTGCAAACATATTTCACTTATAAATGAGGATGCAATATCCTTTTTTTTCCATTTTTTTTTAAATTAAATCATAGCTGTGTACATTAATGCAATCATGGGGTACAATGTGCTGGTTTTACATACAATTTGAAATGCTTTCATCAAACTGGTCAACATAGCCTAAACAACATATTAACAAGTTAAATTTTAAAAAAAAAGCGTATCACTCCCAGCAAAATTAAGAAAGAATAATTTGAAAACCCTCATGAAACAAAACACCTAAAAATGAGGGATAACTATAATTAACATCCTTCTAAATGCATGTTCAGGCTTACAGGAAAGTACTAGAAATATCTCCATCACCACAAGAGACATGCAGTAATGTACACAGATATGATCTACTAAAAGAAAAAGGGGGGGGGGAGACCAGATGTGAAGTAAACACAACAAATGTCCCTGGTACGTATGTTAATCAAGCAAGAGGGTTTGATGCTATAGAGCAGTGATTTTTCAACTGGTGTGCCATGAGAGGATGTTACAGGGGTGTCTCATCAGTTTGTAAAGATTGTTAATTAAATTATTTTGAAAGATGTTCAAAGCCAAGTAAGTATATTCTTTTTTAAATCTTTTTTATCAACACAATTTAAGCATGCCACGGAATTTTGACCATAGGTTTAAGTGTACCATGAAATAAAAAAGTTTGAAAACCACTGCTGCAGAGAGATGCGAGATGAGGTTCTAGGCACAGGAAGGAAAGGAATTGTATCCTCTGTGTATACCTAAAACAGAATAGTTCAAAGGGCTACATTCCAGAGAAAATATGGGCCAGAATGGTGCTACCCACCAGCACCGGTAAATGGTAAGAACCATTCATATCTTGTACCTCAAATAGGTTTGAAGTTTGACTTTATCCTGGACTCCCAAGCAGATCATTTAAGATAAAAACCAGCCCTGTGTTGCTGATACCCCCTGGCAACTTAGAAGAAATAAAAATAATACTGAGCAGAGAAGACACATCACTCCACAAGACCAGACAGTATCTCCACAGACAAAGTCCCACTGAAGATAAGCTTTCAATACAACAATCACAGGAAGGAAAGAAAACAAAGCACCATGAGCAAAAGTCAGCAGACACTAGAACCAGCAGACTATGTGCCAAAGAACTTTAGATCAATGCAATAGAAACTCTCAGAGATCTGACACAGCATCCCAGAAGAGTGGGGAGCCCTGAGGAACCCACAATGCACCTGAGTGCTCCTCAGATGCAGATATAATAGGCTGCAAACATCCCCTTCCTTTGGTTCTTTCCCCTTCCCTTTTTCTCCTCCCTTTCTGCCTCACAAAGAGGTACTGATTATGGCTATCCATCAGATATCCAACATATCCAAATGTTCTTAAAAGATGAAGAACTTTGGGTTCTTCATCTATAAAATGGGGATATATCAATCTGGTTTGACCTGCAGATCACAAAAGTTCCTATGTTAGTGTCCTGTAGGATTGGAGGATTCTAAAACAGAACAAAGGCAAATTGTAACCAGAATAACTCTACGTTTTGTCAGTGATACAAGCTCTAGTGTAAGAAAGAGCCATTTGTTGAGAACATATGGACACAAGTGACATTGTACAAGTGACAACTTAATACATTTCCATTGAGTCTGAAGGACAGTGACACGTAGAGGGTAATGACCTCTGTGCTAGTCATATCCCCCCCCACTCGCCTACCCACCCTGCTTCATTCTCTACATTTCTCTGCTCACTGTGCTTTCTGTCCCAGTCCACAGGGGCAGCCTCACCTGGACTCCTTTGCCCTCTGCCTTCTCACAGAGGTCTGGATGCCACTTGCCAGAGTCTGCAGGGCAGGAGGACAGAGAGGTTGAGGTCCCACCCCTCTTGACTCCAGCTCTCCCAGTGACATGGTAAAATAATTTTCTCTGCTGTTGCCTTCATTGCTTTCCCCTCTGTAACAGTCGTAAGTTGTCTCAACATCCCCTACTGACCCCTTCAGTCCTGCTTGCCTCTACGTAATGTTCCTTTCTTCAAGTTTCTGCCTTACCCCTGAAATGAGCTATGTTTCCTGTGCTACCCTGAGTGATTCGACTTTGTAGCATCAGTCCAAATCCCACTCCTTCAAAGAAAAGAATCCCAATTGTTAAAAGTGAATTTAATCCAATTTTTAACCTTAATGAGTCTCAGTTTTTGCATCTGCAAAATGGCCTTAAATAATCTCATCTCTTCTGCTCACAGGGGCAAAAACTGGAGAGTTTTAATGACCCTAAAAGCAACCCCAATTAAAAAGAGACATTTTTTACTGAAAAGGAATTTCAGCTGCCAAAGCAGATAATCCATCCAGCCCTGAGTCTTGTGGGTTACTTATCCTACCAAGTTCTGAGGCCACAGAAAGGACAGGAAGAAATTGTAGTTTTTTTAAAGAGAATATTTGAGAGATTGAAGCTTCTTAATTCTTCATTGTGGAGGGAAAATTGGGCCCTAAATTATTTATGGTATTTTAAATTTACTGACAGAAGCAGTTTTGAAAACTTCACTGTTCTTTTTGAAAATAATTAACCTACTTAAACATTTTAAATCTTTTAAAATATTTCCTATTAAATGGTAAAATGAGGGGGAAATAATGTTCTTAAAAGAAGCAGTTAGGAGCTGAGAGAAGAATCCAGGGCCCTCCCCCATGATCCCTGGGCAGGGGTTAGGGAGAAAGATATTAAGCCTGTCTTCAGCCTCCTTGCCGGATCAGTCTTGCTCAGAAATAGTGCAGAACAATGAAGAGATGGACATTTTTATGGGGTGCTGTGGAAAGATCTAATCTCCTGAGACCTGGATTCCAGGTGATACAACCCTATTGGTTGCAAATAATAGTAAACCAAATGCAAACCAGTTTCAGCAAAAACGATGACTTTTTGGTTTATATACCCCAAAATGTTCACAGGTAGGGATGGCTTTGAGAAGCCAGTTAACATATTATTCCGTTGTCCTCGGTGACTCGTTCAAAAACGTTCACCTGACCCAGTCAAAGAGCATGAGATATCATGAGCCTTTACCACTAAATCTGGCTAAGGATATACCTGCTCTCCCCTACTGGGTTTCTTGTAGGGAAAGGGGGTACATATTTTTTCCCGGCGGCAATTTTTCTCTTATTTTATCTCTATTTCTTCCTCTGGGAGGACCATACTCTCACACAAAGTTTCCTGCCCAAGTTATAACATGTCAACTTTGTGTCTGTAAAGATTTATGTAGACTCTAACAGTGCGTACTGTGATTGCCTTAGGCCGGGGATACTCACCCCACCCATGAGCCAAGAGGATGTGGAATTCATTGGCTAAGGCTGGTGGAAGGGAATTTTGATTAAATTTTGAAAATAATAGTACATGGATACTTAGGTCACCCGCTAGAGAAATTGCCCATGTATCTACAGAGGACTTCCAGCTATACCTACCTTATTCTTTGGGGACTTTAGGACCAGAGCAGCAATGTGGCATAATGCGCAGGACAGCCATCATGGGATCAAGTGTGTGCATTGGCTGGACTGTTCTCTGCTCTATTTCTCCTGCAGTCCAAATGTTTCTTTCAAAAAACAGCAAGAAGAAGACTAGAGAGCATCAACAAAACCTAAGATACTGGCCCAAAGTTGGTGACACATGCTCCTCAAAGCATGGAGGGCACCAAGAGCTTTGTGGGCATATGTGGTATCTTAGGCCGTTTGTGCTGCTGTAACAACATACCTGAGACTGGGAGATTCATACAGATCAGAGATTTATTTCTTCTAGAGGCTGGGAGTTTAAGACTGAGGGGCCTGCATCTGGTGAGGGCCTTCATGCTTCATCACCCCATGGTGAAGAGCAAAGGAAGAGGAGGGGGCCAAGCTCACTCTTAGAACAAACCCACTCTCGTGACAATTACAGTAATCTACTTAGGAGGCCAGAACCCTCATGACCTCTCAAAGGTTCCACCTCAACACTGTTGAATCAGTGTTGAATCAGGTGATCTTGGGGAGACATACAAACCATAGAACGTGGGTATCTTGGACTGGCTTAAAAGGACAAGGCAAGGTGGGCCCTCAGGACCAGAAATATGCATTCCAAATCAGCACAGGTAAAGAGGGGAACCTTTCACTTTTGGCATGGGGAATATTAATTAGAGAAAGAAGAAAGTTGGCAAAAGGAACTCTCAATAGAGCTATAAGGTAGGTTTTGTTTATAGGAAGCAAGACAGGAAACTGAGTCATGAAGTCGGATTAGGATTAAAAGTTGAACAAGCTCAAGACACCTTGAAGGCTGGAGAGAGACCACAATATCCTTGGAAAGCCAGGATTTTGTGTCAGCCCAACTGCAACTACAGGGCTGGGAGGGAACTAGTCCTCCTCTAAGTGACAAATGTGGATTCTGGGTCACCTTTTTTCTGCTTGCATGTACCACCAGCCACACAACTCAACCCAGTAAATATTCATTGATCATTAACTAAGCCTCAAGCACTGTGTTGAATTCTACAAGTAAGGAAAAGAATAAGACCTAACAGAAACAGAAACAGTGAATGATTTCTCAGTGTTGCCTCTCTGCCAAGCATAGTACTGAGAGTTCTACAAATATTAACTCATTTAATCATCACAGAAAGCCAGAGGTAAATGACTGTTATACCCTTCTTGCAGATGAGAGCATTGAGGCACAGAGAGGTGAAATAACCCACCTAAAGTCACACAGCTAGGAAGATGAGGTGCTGAGATTCTGAACTCTTTACCATTATGCTGGGTGCTGAGTGAGCATAATCAAGATTTGGGGAGTGGAGTGATCATAGAAGTGTCATCTAAATGAAGTCCCTCTAGCTAAGGAAAAGTTCCCCAATGAACTAGGTGCAGGGGAGATGATCACGCCAAGAGGAAATGGAACATTAGAAGACCTAAAGAGAGAGTGAGAGGTCCCAAGAGGCAATGGACATCAGTAGAGCTGGGGACAAAGAACCAAGAGGGGAGAGAGATGGTGGCACTGGAGAAGGTGGCAGGACCAAATGCCTTGGTGGCTGAGTTCATTATGAGGAACCCTTGGATGTGTGGTAAGTGTGAATTCACTTCACCACACTCAAACACATTTCCCCCTTTGTCCCTACCATCCAATTAAATCAGACTCACCTGGAGGGAAGCCCCATCTGTGTTACTGTTGGGGCTTCTATTTATGCAAAATGAAAATATCAGCCCCCTTGTTCAAAGATTATTATAAGAACTCTAAGATGGTGGCAGCAGAGCATTAAATCAAGTATAGGGCTCTTCCTGGTGTGAGGTCCTGTGTGGCTGCACAGGCCACATGCCCCCCAAGGCTGGCCTTGCCCGATACATGTTACTTTTGCAATTCCCTAGGAACCCTTGATGCTGTATATCAATGACACCTCCCTCCGCTCTGGGGGCATTGGGTCTCTGGCAAGGCTGGTGCCCTGGCATCTGAGCCCAGTTCCCCTACATGCATCATGTCACCATTTGCCCAAGTCTGCCACTCCCCAAGGTCACTGCGAGGAATCAGATCTGCTACATCAGAGCCTCAAAACCTAACCTCACTCTGAGGAACACTCTCCCAACTCAGACCACTTCAGTTCCCAATCACTAAGTATCCCTGCAGCTCCTCTGTCCTTGGACAAAAGAAGCCCCAGGTTGCTGAAACCCAGTTAGGATGCTGCTTGCACATCAATTTGAGAAGAAGGAAGGCAGATAATCCTCATTCTTTCATTTTTTTCTTTAATAGCAGCAAAAAATAAAACACATAGCACTAACTCAATACATTATCCTGCAGGGGAGTGACATGGCCAGATTTATGTTCCATAAAGATCTCTCCAGCCACAGTGTAGAAAATAGATTATGGGAGGTCAGGGGAAAGCGGGAGGGGGTCAAGAGGCACTGTGCAATCCCAAATAGAAGGCTATTTCCGAGTCCAGGAGAGAAATAATAATGGCCTGGAATGTCAGTGCAGATAAAGGGAAATGGACACGTCCGAAAGATAAGATGATTGTGGCAGACGTCAGTAGTCCCCTGCTGCGGCACACATTCTCTTTATTACTAATAGAATCCCAGTTATGTCCTGGTTGGTAAGGTGTGTGTTTAAAAATATTTCCCAATCTTCCTTGCACATGTGGATGATTAGGTATAATAATTCAGTCATGACCAATAAAAATAAGAAAAAGACCCTAGGTGACATTTCTGAGCTTTCGGAAAGGAGAGAGACTTGGCTGGTGTCAATTTTTACATTTCCCTTCATGCTTTGCCCTTTGTCCTGCCTGGAACCTGGGTGCCATGCCAGGAGGGGAGGCAGCCATCTTGGGGCAATGAGGTAAGAAGCATAATGTCCGATATATTGATAGTGTCATAGCGCTGCTGAATAAATCCTGCAATGACTCACTCCGGATTTCTTGTTACTTGAGAATCTCTCTCTCTCTTTCAGCTTTTCTCTCTCTCTCTCTCCCTCCTTTTTGGTGTGGTCAGAGAAGATCAGATTTTCTGTTCCATGCAATCCTTAATTAATCTAGATATAGACCTAACAAGATTTAGGGTGGATTATGGCAGGAGAGTTCACAAGTGGGTACTGTTGCCTCTCGAGGATTCTGGCAGCAAAACCCACTGCAGAAACTCCGACTTCACCATAAAGCAATGTTAACCCAAATGTGAACCTCAAGGAAGCTGTAACATTTAACAGGAGGAAATATATTTAGGTCATAAACCTATTTCCTCCAAAATATTAAATCAACAGTAGGAGAACCCTCTACTTCTCTGGGCCGATGTGTTTATGAGCAGAGGGGATTATGATCCAAAGCTCTGGAAAAGAAAGTAGATTTACTAGAAAGCCCTAGGGCTGCACTTCACTGGCTAAAAGCGTAAGCTTTGGAGCCATAAATATCTGTATTCTAATCCCTGCTCTGTCATATACTTGATGTGTGACTCAGGGTCATTAGTTCACCATTCTCAACTCAGTTTGTTCATCTGTAAAATGGAGCTTGTAATATGTCATTTTACAGCATTGGCATGAGAATTAAATGTACTAAAGCAAATAAAGTAACTAGCTGAGTCTGCCATGTGTAAGTGCCCCAGCCTGTAAGATTCCTTTCTCCATTCCTTTTCCTACTAGCTTCTTTCTCTCTTCCTAGGTTTCTCCTCTTTCCACCTACCAGAGGGAGGCACTGCCTTTTCCAAAGACCAAACTATTAAGATACAGCTCAAAACTTTCTAGAGACAGAAATGTCATTACCTGATCTTACAGGCAAAGAAACAAGACTCGGGAAATCACAACAGAGAGTAAAACCCATGTTTTACTCCTGCCTTCCAGCCTCATGTTTTCTGTGTCATGACACTGCCTCCATTTATAATTTCTCTGCCAAGAGGTCCGAAAAGGGGGCGCAGCAAGCAGATGCTGGGAAACATCACGAGAAATGCTGATGGTACTTGAAACTGCTCACTGGGTTTCATTCCTGTAGGATGGTATAATCTCCCGACTCAATGCTTATTTCTGAGTGGCTATCAGATACTATTGGCTAGCCACAAAATCAAATCTTATTTCCTCCTACACACCAAATGTCCTACAATTCCCAGACTCCCTTGCAGTTGATGTGGTCATGTGATAAGTTACAGCCAATGGAATGAGAGCAAAAGTGATATGATCCTGGTCCATAAAGCCCACCATGCCCACCCCCTCCCTTCTCCTTCCTCTTCTTCTGGATGTTGAGACATGTTATAAGACCCCAAGGGATGGAAGATTGAAGAAGTCTGAGTGGTTGAATGGTCCTGTGCAGATAAGCCACGTGGCTGAGCTGAGCACTCAGCCAGATCTATTGTAAGTAGTATAAGTGAGGAATACACATCTGATGTGTTGAGCCATACATAATTGATTCTATCTGGTATTGCAATACAGCCTGGTCTTGCCTAACCCCTATGCCAAAGCCTGAGTAGAAATAAGCTGACAGCATGAACATGCCCAGGGGAATTTAAATTTGGAGACTTGTTGTTTTTAATGTCAGTGTGGGTTGTTTTTTTGTTTGTTTGTTTGCTTTTGGTAATTTAAAAGGAACTGATAATATTTGCACAAAGTAAATCTTCCAGCATTGCAATGTAGAAAACATTTAGTTTCTTTTCTAACCTGAACCCCAAGTTACCTAGTTCCTTTTTCCAGAAAGAACTACAATAGCTAATTTCTTAGATATTCTTTTAGAAATTTTCTGTATCTATACAAATATTCAATGAATATTCCCAATTTTCTCTGTATAATATCTATTTTATATATATAATATAATGTGTGTATGTGTGTATATAAAGAGAGAATAGATTATATGTACTCTTATTCACCATTATTTTTCCCCTTAACCATATATTTCAGAAAGCACCCTTCTTCAGTACATAAAACACTTCTAAACAGAAGCACCATAATCCATTATCTAGATACACTGTTTGTTATTGTAACAGGTCTTCTATTAACAGGTATTTACATTGTGACATTGAAGTAGTTTCCAATATTTTGACATCACAATGTTGAAGTGAGCTATCTTTGTGAATAATATATTTGCATACAAATCCTTAGGCATCTCATGGTCAAACCTTCTGTGTATTGTGTGTATTGTTTAATATTTTTATTGGTATGTAATTGACATAGTCTCTAAGAGACATAGAATTATTCTTGTGATTTAGGTTTTTTTTTTTTTAAGTTAGGTTTTGTAGTTTTGGCCTTTCAAGGAACTTTTTCTATTTCATCTAAGTTGTCGAATGTATTAGAACAAAGTTGTTCATATTTCCTTACTATCTTTTGAATAGCTGTAGAATCCATTGTGATGCTATCCACCTAATTCTTTTATTGTTGATATGGGTAATATGTATCTTCTCTCACTCTGTGGGTTTATAGTATTCAGTAGGTTTGGAAAATTGCAGGCCGTCATTTCTGCAAATATATTTTTATCCCACTTTTTTTTGTCCTAAAGGCACACCAATTAATTAACTACACATTAGGCTGCTCTTCTCCATTTATTTTACGTCTTGTCTTCTTTGCCCCTGTATTTTACTTTGGATAGTTTCTATTGCCACTCCATCAAGTTCATTTACCTTTTCTTCTGCTATGTCTAATCTGGTCTTAATTTCATCCAGATACATGTGTATAATTTTTTTTATTACAGTCACTATAAATTTAATCTCCAGATGTTCAATTTGGGTCTTTTGTAGGATTGTCAGATTTTGCAAATAAAAATACAAGAGTCCTAGTTAAATTTGAATTTTAGATAAATGGTGAATAATTTTCAGAGCATAGGCAATATGGGGCTGTACGCTAAAAATTTTGGAGAGGGAAAGAGCTCAATTCGTTTTCACCTGTCCGGTACAATGTAGGGGTGTGTGGCATACTTCCTGGGTGAAGGAATTAACTACAACTCAGACTTTTGCCTTTACCTTACAAACACAAATAATGTAACCTAAAAGTATGTTCCCTCATATTAACCCATAATTTTAAAAAATCACTACTTATCTGAAATTCAAATATAACTGAGTGCCTTTCATTTTCACTGAAAGCTTGAGTCTTCTCACATCTTATGTAACTCTATTTGAAACACTCCATCTTTCTTCCATCTTCTTGACTACGTGGAATACACATACAACTCTGAATGTCCTTGTCTGCCAATCCTATCACCTGTGTCATTTCTCAGTGGCTTGTAATTGAGTGAGATTTCTTCTCATTATGGGTCCTATGTGGCTACTTCTTTGCATTTCTGATGATTATTTGTTGAATGCCGGACCATTGTGAATTTTACCTTACTGGGTGCTGGATATCTTTGCATTCCTATGAATTTCTTAGAGCTTTATCTTGGAATGCAGTAAAATTACCTGCAAACTGTTCGATCCTTTTGAGCTTTACTTTTCAGGTAGGACAAGTGAATACTCCTTCTGAGGACTCTCTACCCCATCAGGATTCTTGTGAGGTTTTCCAGTCTGGCCAGTGGGAACGGGCACTCTTCCCAGCACTGCAGGAACTCTCACAATTGTTCTTTTAATCCTCTCACGTGGTTCTTTCCCTGAGTTCAGGTTTCCTTTTCCTGACATATGTGTGCCGATCATGACTCAGCTGAAGACGGGAGAAGGATCCTCCACTAATCTCCAGATCTCCCATCAGCTCTTCCTCCTCCTCCTTCTGTTTCCTCCTCCGAAACCTTGTGAACTCTAGCTGCTTTGCTCTCCCTAAACTCCCAACTTCATGTCTTGTTTTTTTTTTTTTTTTTGATATTCTGTTTTTTTTTTTTAATTAAATCATAGCAGTGTACATTAATACTATCATGGGCTACAGGGTACTGTTTCTATATACAATTTGAAATACTTTCATCCAACTGGTTAACATAGCCTTCATGTCTTTTTCTTAGTTATTATGTTAAGACATTTATATTCTACATTTAGAGAGATTCACATGTATCCTTATAGGATGAACCACAGGTGTGTGGGCTATGCCCTTTCTTGTCCCTGTGCTGTAGCCAATAGGCACAGTAACCTCTGTCCTCCTGCTCAGCCCCCTGTGGCCCAGACAGCACCCTGGCTTCAAAGATGCTTGCCTATATGTGCACACCGCACGACTCTTAGGCCTGCAAGCACAGGGCAGAGCCTGCTGCATCAAGGACAGGGCAAGAGTCACCCTGACTATGGGACCTGGAAGGTATCAGAATGGCGGCCTTTCTCAGAGCTTCACTAGGCAGTTGAGAATTA
>CAUYQV010189852.1:0-15883 GCA_963574575.1 Galagoides demidoff
CTTACCTGTCAACTCTATTTTGTATATAAACTTCTTAAAATATGTCAGAGAAGATTCGATTACCTGAAAGAGCCCTGACAGCTGAAATAGAGATTCCCTGGCCTTACAGATTCTTTTGCCAATGCATCCGTGATGGTGACGGTGTTCTTGGAAGCGTCTCAGATATTCAGCAGGACTGAAGGGCAGACCCAGGCTTTGATCATTTTGATCATTTATTGAAATTACATTCTTTTTTTTTTTTTGAGATGGAGCCTCAAGCTATCCCCCTGGGCAGAGTGCCATGGCATCACAGCTCATAGCAACCTCCAACTCCTAGGCTCAAGCGAGTCTCCTGCCTCCGCCTCCCAAGTAGCTGGGACCACAGGCGCCTGCCACAACACCCGGCCATTTTTTGGTTGCAGCCATCATTGTTGTTGGGCGGGGCCCGAGCTGGGGATTCGAACCCGCCACCTTAGGTGTACGTGGCTGGCGCCTTAGCCGATTGAGCCACAGGTGCCGAGCCTACATTTTTTCTTACACGAAGTTAGTTATCGTTCTATTCCTGAAAACTGTCAACTTTTGAGTAAGTAGTCAAGAGCCTGTATAAGTTTTTTATTAAGCGAATAGCTAGAATTGCATTAATTCAATTCATATGAATAGTCACACATATGAGTCCTGGGTTAATGGAAACATTTATACATAATGGTCAATATTTTACACTATCACTTAGTGAGCATTAGCTGAAGTGTACCCATGAAAACTAGCCCCAGTTACACCTTGAGTAAAGACCTCAAAGTGTTTTATACAGCCATACCATGATGATTCATTTGAAGTAGTAATGTTTTCTGCAATATTTTTCTCATCCATCATATCCAATAGTCAGGCTTTGTCTAGGCAGGCCTCATGGGGTTTTTTATATCAATACAAGTCTATGGGTTACATGTGCAATTATATTACATGCATAGATTGCATAGCGGTCAAGGCAGGGCTTACATAACTCATAGAAACGAAATGGATAAAATCATTGGCTCTGTCCTTTGTAAAACTTCAACCCATTAAGTAAGCGGTTCTCAACCTGTGGGTCACGACCCCTTTGGACTGTATTAAAGGATTGTGGCACCAGGAAGGTTGAGAACCACTGTATTAATTGATCATTTTGCGTGTTCACATAGGGAGAGAGAGAGGTGGCTTTTGAAGAGGAGAGGGAAAAGAAAAGATTGAAGTGTGAAGTGTGGGGGTGAGGTTGGAAAGGAATCAGAAATTGAGGGTCTTGATGAGAGCAAAGATCTATACATAATTCAGAGGCAGCCTTCCAGAAAGATGGCAACCCTCAGCAGGATGGCTTATGATGCACTCTGGGAGTTTGGATACCATGTTCAGGGGCTTCCAGACTCCCCAAGTGAGTCACATACATAACCAGAAAGCAGCAAAACTGCCTGACCTCAAGAGACTGGGTACAGACCTTAATAAAAGTTGAAATTGCATTTGCCACTAGGTGAGCTTGGATTTGGATTCAGGTTTAATTTTATTTAAGGAAGATTAAACACGAATATTTCCTGCATATCTGAGCTTTTTGAATAAGTTTCCTACCTTCTAAATTAGAGGCTAATTTGAAGCTAACCGATTATAATTCCTGCCTTCCACAAGTGGCTTCCAAGATGTCTGTGCTCATCTGCATCAAGCCAGCAGAGGAAGGAAAATCATGAAGGATATCAAGTACACAGTCTGTATATTTCGCCTGGAAAATGGCACATATCACCTCTGGTCACATCTCATTGTCTAGAACCAATTACACCCAAGTACAAGGGAGGAAGTTATACAACTGTATAGTCTAGTTGTATGACCAGGAAAAAAGAATACCCCAACTTGTGTATGGATAGCCAACCTCTTTCAGAGTTTGTGCCACTGGCCACTAAATATTCATTTTGCCCTTCCTCCCACGTATGTGACACATTCACTCCTCACCCCTCAAACAAGGTAACTAAAAGTTCATTCTCGTCACTGCATCTCGCTGAATATTCAGGGTCTCTGGGTGATCTGCACTCTTCTCTGTGAGATTCAGATATACATGGAATATATGCATTTATGATTTACGCAATGATAAATCAGAGGCAGGAGAAACACCATAAAAACTTTCATTCAGAACAGAAAAGAATGAAAAACACCCAGCGCTTGTTGATCCAGTAGCAATTATGACATCCCACTAGGGTGCAAAACATTCCTTGATCAGATTCTGAGTCTCTAGCTAGGAAAAAATTTCTTGTCCAGGTCTACTGATTGAATTTCCCTACCAATTTTCTTGCAAAAACATACATCCATCATGCTTGTCTCTATAAAAAAGTGAGAAACTGCAGATATTTGGAGAGCAGTTCGAGTGCACAATCCCTTTATATTTTTATAACTTTTACCAACCTTCGTAATTCTCTTGCTCACACTTAATTTGACGGCAATTTATGTTTGAGCAACTCACCTTGGGCATTCAAAAATATTCAATTTTAATAGAAAGGGCACTTTATAGTCATACTTATCTCATATGTATAATATTTGAAGTATAAAATTGCAATAACAAAAAGAGTTTTAAATATGAGCTCAGACAATGAAGTTTGCAAATTCATCCTAGAAAAAGTGCTTACATACCTCATTGCTGAATATCACTACAGTTCCCTTTGAAGTACTCCCCTTGAGAAGCTATACACAAATGCCAGTGCCTAGTCCACCCTTTAAAACAATTTTGGAATTCTTTTTCTGGAATAGCCATCAGAGCTATCCTCATATGAGGTCTGACATTTAAGTTCGCTAGCTCATCCTAGACAAAGTGCTTTGACGAGCATAGGAGACACTGGCATTGGTACTTGGCTCCCCAATGGGGAGTGCTTTGAAGATGATTGTAGTGATATTCACCAATGAAGTACATAGCACTTATTCTAGGATGAGTTCATGAACTTAATTGTCTGACCAGGTAGATTTTCTGTTTAACTCAGTAGATTCTTCATAAGCATGTAACTCAACTAGACTGAACTGAGAAAGACGGGGCATTCTAGACACACCTCTCCACAGGCACGCTTCATTCTCTGCTGGGAGTCAGTCCAAGTACTGAACAGAGGGAATGCAGAGATTCACAAAATCAGGAAGGTAGTTGATAAGCAGAGCTTAATGAAGAAAACTTTTTCTTTAATTTATGGTCTCAGAGATTTTCCCGAACCTACCTGAAGCCATTGACTCTCATTATTTTATATCTATATTTTCAATGTATTGAATGACCCACAGCAGAATGGAAAACCAGACAGATCTTACAGGACTGAGACTATGAAGGAAGCAGTGCATGGTACATCCTGCAGACAACAAGAATCAGCACACCATTTGGCAGCAACTTTCCAGAAATTTGACAAAAACTCGAGGGAGGCTGGACTTGAGCTACATGATTTCCAGCCTTGCCAAAGATCGCTGTGCTTAAAGCACAGCAAACAAGCAACAGGCGGTGGCATGAGGACTCTGAGCGAGCAGCTCAAAGGTCACCACTAGACCCAAGATTTGGGGCGAACACTAGGAAAGGGAAGATCTGAAGAAGGATTAGGGTTGAATATCTCACTTGCACTTGGGGTTCAGTTTGGACTTGATTTAAATAAGTAACTGAATGTTTCTTGAACAACTAGATTTTAGGTTCAGATTCATATTGGTTACATTGGCAAATTGTCCCCTAAGCACAAAAATTTAGAAAGGCATGTTAAAGAGATATTTTTCCCCCAAGATAGCAAAACATGGTGTGTATTAACAAATTTTTAAATGTCCGATTTGGAGTACATGTGACTGGCAAAAGAAATTTTAGGTGAAGGAAAACAAAAAGCTAATGTAGGCACCAACAATGCAGCATTGTCTAGGGAAAAAAAGCCCAGTCGTGTCAACATGACTGTCCCAGCAATGAGGAGATGAATTCCTGGTGACACTATACATTTCAAACATTTTTATTTGCATTGCCTAATTCCATACTCAGCAATTGGCATTCTGATATTTTGGTATATAACATAGCATATCTATTGGGTGAAAAAATAGTGTGTGATCTACTCAACAGTTTTATTTCTCATTATAAATTATCTTTCTAATTTTATGTGCTAGCTCTGTGAACTTTAGATACATTGTATACACAACCAGCTCTTTGGAATGGTGGTAATTTAAAACACCAATGTAGGCTCGGCGCCTGTGGCTCAAGTGGCTAAGGCACCAGCCACATACATCTAAGGTGGCAGGTTCAAATCCAGCCCGGCTCGCCAAACAACAATGACAGCTGCAACCAAACAATAGCCAGGCGTTGTGGTGGGTGCCTGTGGATCCAGCTACTTGGGAGGTGGAGGCAGTAGACTCGCTTGAGCCCAGGAGTTGGAGGTTGCTGTGAGCTGTGATGCCACAGCACTCTACCCAGGGGGACAGCTTGAGGCTCTGTCTCAAAAAAAAAAAACAAACACCAATGCAAATTCTTTGGCTTTCTTCTCATCTAGAGATGGAGCCTATGTCCCATCCAGTTGAAACTGAGAAGGTTTTTGTTATTGCCTTGACAAAGAAGAGGCAGTGGAATGATCCTGGTGGGTGGGTAAAAGGGCTTTGTGTGTTTTTCCAGGGATCTCATTTGTGAAGCCCTGAACACAAAGTAAGAAGTTTGGCTACTGTGAAACCATCAACCTGGAGACACCATATGGAGAGACCACATGAAGATGGCCTAAGACTACATACAGGGAAGAAATGCTTCCTGCTACTTTAGACCCCACCCCTTGTTCCTGCTTCAGCCACCAAATAACTGCAACTGTATAATAGACCCTGAGACAGAACCACGTAACTGAGCTTTTCCCAATTTCTAGAGCACAGAAACTACGAAAAATAACACATACCTATTGTTGTGTGAAGCCTCTAAGTTTTGGAGCAAGGTGTTAGGCAAGGATAGACAACTAACAAAGGCCCCAAGGAGCTTGGATTTCTGGGCCTTTACGAGATAAAGGGCCAGAGACTGGGCAAGGAAGAAGCTGCCAGATCATTTTCTTGGTGTGAGGCCTCCTGGTGGACAGCCAATAATAGGCCATTTACCTTCCATTATTCGGTTGTGCCTTTTTTTTTTTTTTTTCTTTTAAACTTGATTCCAGGTAGAAATTCCTTATGGGTGGTGAAATATCTTACATTGCTTAAAATGCTGATCTGCCTAAATTGATATTGAGCATCTCTAGGAGCCACATAACTAACGTCAACTGATCAAGAAGAGGTTGCAAGAAAGCAACACCTAGAAGAATGTTCTCTAAATCCTTCCAGGTATATACAAAAGATACAAGGTCTCCACCTTTTATGGCTGAATAGTATTCTATGGTATATTTATACCACAGCTTGTTAATCCATTCATGGGTTGATGGAACTTGGGTTATTTCCACATATTTTTGATTGTGAATTGAGCTGCTATAAACATTCGAGTGCAAATATTCTTATGGTAAAATGACTTTTTTTATTCTGGGTAGATACCTAGTAATGAGCTTGTAGGATCAAATGGAATGTCTACTTTTAGTTCTTCCAGGAGTCTCCATACTTGTTTCTAAAATGTTTGTACTAGTTTGCAATCCCACCAACAGTGTATAAGTGTTATCCTCGCTCTCTCTGCACTCACACAGCATCTGCAGCTTTGAGACTTTGTCGTTTTTTTGAGACAGAGCCTCAAGCTGTGGCCTTGGGTAGAGTGTAGTGGCGTCAAGCTCACAGCAACCTCCAACTCTTGGGCTTAAGTGATTCTCCTGCCTCCACCTCCCAAGTAGCTGGGACCACAGGTGCCCGCCACAACGCCCAGCTATTTTTTGGTTGCAGCCATCATTGTTGTTTGCCAGGCTGGGCTGGATTTGAACCCGCCAGCTCAGGTATACAGGGCTGGCGCTCTAGGCTCTTGAGCCACAGGCACCAAACCAGCTTTTAGACTTTGTGATGTGGGCTATTCTAACTGGGGTTAGAAGATATCTCAGAATAGTTTTGATTTGCATTTCTCTGATGATTAGGGATAATGATTTTTTTTGTCAGCCATTTATCTTCCCAGAATGCAAAATCAAGCATCCATGTACTCAATACTAAGTTGAAACTAGTAGATTACTCAGCCCTACTATGAAACTAATTTATAGCTTTAATAGTAAAGATATAACCCAATTTTAGCCCAGCATTATGGGTAGAGGGAAGAGGTGGGGGGTGGTGGGTGGGTGATTGGTGGGATCATGCCTATGGTTCATCCTATAAGGGTACATGTGAATCTCTCTAAATGTAGAATATAAATGTCTTAACACGGTAACTAAGAAAAAGACATGAAGGCTGTGTTAACCAGTTGGATGAAAGTATTTCAAATTGTATGCAGAAACAGTACACTGTACCCCATGATAGCAATAATGTACATTGCTATGATTTAATTAAAAAAAAAGAAGAAAATAGAATAAAATAAGCTTGTATGAATAATATAGCAAAAAAGAAAAAGTAAGAAACTAGTAGATTAACAAGCATAGGCTCACATGAGAGAAAAACAATTAAATTCAAGAAAGAGGGTAAGGGTAAGGAGGTAAGATAAGTTCCCACATAATGGGTACAATGTATGCGTAATGGGACATTTCCTGGGTGAGGGCCACACACAACTACAACGCAGACTTTACCTTGCAAATGCAAACAGTGTAACCTAATTGTATACATTCTCTTATTAACCTTAAATAAAAGAAATAAAATAATCGCCTATAATCCCAGCACTTGGGAGGCTGAGGAGGGTGGATTGCCTGAGCTCACAGGTTCAAGACCAGCCTGAGCCAGAGCAAGACCCCATCTCTAAAATATAGCTGGGCATTGTGGCGGGAGACTGTACTCCCACCTATGAGGGAGGCTGAGGCAAGAGGATCACTTGAACCCAAGAGTTTGAGGTTGCCGTGAGCTAAGCTGCCATAGCACTCTACCAAGGGTGACCAAGTGAGACTTTGTCTCAAAAAAGATAAAATAAAATAAGATTTAGAAACTCTTGGGCGGTGCCCGTGGCTCAAAGGGGTAGGGTGCCAGCCGAATATAGGAGGTGGCAGGTTCAAACCCAGCCCCCAGGCAAAAAAAAAAAAAAAAAGATTTACAAACTCTTAAAAAAAAAAAAGAAAAGAAAGAAAGCAACACCCTGCAGTGTGAAAACCAGCACCCCAGCATCTTTGACTTAATCAAAATCAAAAACTGCCAAGGGGACTCATTTCATAAGCAATCACCTGATGAAATTTTAATAGCTAACGTTTATGAAACACTTGTGTGTCAAACACTTTTCCAAAAGCTTTCTGTCCATAGGAGAGAAAAACACAATTAACTCCATCCAGGTTAATACAAAAGATAGAAAGTCTTCATCTTTTTATGACTGAATAGTATTCCATGGAACTCTACCTAACAAATGCAAACAATGCAACCTAATCATTTGTACCCTCATGTTAATTTGAAATGTAAAAAAAGAAAAATACAATTAAATTCAAGAAGTGGAGAGCTTGGTAAGTTTCCTTGTATAAGGTACAATGGAAGGGTACACAGCACTCTTCCCGGGTAAAGGACACAGCTATAACTCAGACTTTGGACTGAGTATAAATAACGTAGCCTAACTGTATATGCCCTTATACTAGCCCAAAATTTTAAAAAGACACTAAAAAGCTTTCTGTGCTTTAAACATTTAAACCGTACAATAAGAATTAAATTCCACTGTCATCCTCATTTTGCAGATGAGGAAACTGAGCCACAGAGAAGTAAGATTACCTTGCTTTACCAAGGTCACGCTTGAGTAAGAGTCTAAAGTGGGAATGAAGTTCAAGTTGTCTGGATCAAAAGCCTATTATTTTATCCATTACCATTTACTGACTCTAAATAAACTTCTAGCTCTAAAATGAAATTATCGGTGATTATTTTTACATGGGTAATGCAGTAAAGGAAAAGAACATCATGTTTGGAGTGTCCTGTCTGTCTCTTACCAGCTGCGTGACATCAAACAGGTTACATGACTTCTCTGAACCTTCCTTTTTTTATAAGTCTGTAACATGGAAATAATATGCACCTTTCAGGATTAGTTTCAGACTACATTTGATAAACTTTCTTAAGAGCCTTGCGTAATGCCAGCACTGATAGCTATTACTGTTTAATCAACTAACTTTGGATAGTAGTCAACCCCTAACTTTCTCCAGCCCGTAAAGTCAACTACAAGTTAGAGATATAGACCAAAGGAAAGCACAGCTGAAACAGGCTTTGGTTGAGTTGAGATCTGCCCAGAGGATCATTCACTAGTTTACAGTGGAGTCATATCAACCACATATTCAACTTTTGAGAAATCAGCTTACCAAAATAACAGAGAGAGACAAAAACAATTTCAGTGTGTAGAAAATTCCAGCTATCTTAAACTTTGGCGTTAGCACGAAATGGTGCACGTGAATCTTTTTTCTAACAGTCTCTGTTCTGAGTGGCTCTGACAGTTGGGAGCATCTTACCTCAATGTGCTTTTAGTAAAGCTTTTTTTGTGCGAAACATAAGCTAGTTGTTTAATATTGTGCACATCTAAGAAAAAGTAATGTATTCCATATTGACAGACAAACTAATGTTGAGTTGGGTCATTATAGTGACAGAGAACACCTTGATGGTCTCCAATGGGGTGTCTTCCCTTGGGAATGTTTAAGGGTAACAGTTACTATAGTTGATTTTCATTTTAGGGGCTTATGTTGTGATGCTACCATATTTTCAACATGATTTGTTATTGTTGTTTTGGCCTACTTCAACCTTTATCTTTCTGGAAGAAACTTCAGTCATAAAGCACTTGGGCCATATATAGAAAAGCACACTGGCATTCAAACTTACGCATGATAAAGTACATCAACAAGTGAACATGTTCCCAAAGTGGCAGTTTATATTTTTTTCACCTCCAAACGTTTTAAAAGAAATAATCTTTTCACAATACTGCACATTCTCCAATAGTGTAAATTTTATATGGGAACAAAATGTTCTGGGTTTCCATTCAGAGAGTGTGTGGTTGACTATATCCATGATTACACTGGTGTTTATTATTGCAAGTAATCTTATCTAAAAGGGAAAAGGAGGAGTTCATGTTTTCATCATTTAGTTTGTTGATGCCTGAGGTTTAGAACCATTCCAAGGCGCTGCTTGTCAGCTCTCTTTGAAGTGTCCTAAACATTTTCAATTGCTGTGTTTTGTTTTCTGTGAAGTGAACAAAAATATGCAGATTCTCATTCCTTTATACACTTAATGTTGATATACTTTGCCTTTAATCTTATTACATTATCAGGCACACTATAGAGCAGGTAATAAAGATCTAATATACTTGAGATATCAGGATTCATTCTATGGCTTATTTTTCCGAGTTATATCATTATATAATGAAGCTTCTTTGGTTTTAAGCAACAGAAATAATCTCATTTTGCTGAAGTTAAACAGAGTTTATGTGGAAGATTGTCAGGAGCTAATAGGAACTGGGTTTTGAAATGGGCCAGAACCCAACCTGTCTTCCAAGCTGGAAAACAGTAATCAGCAGTTAGGACAGTCAGAACATCTCTCCCTTTCATCTTCCGCTGCAAAAGGGAATACAATTTCCATTGTTGTTTGTTTTTATTCTTCCGCCCAAGATTTACACTGATTTGGATTGAGTTACATGCCCGCTACTTGACTGGGGGAGGACAGAGCCTTTGTTTCCACAGCGCACCAGATTGTATTCAATGACAAAGTATCTCCTCCAAAAAGAGAAGGGTGCTTTTAGAGAGAGGAAATTGATGCCAGCTGCCTAAACCCAACACATTTTTACTCCAAGCATAGACTTTATTTTCATGAAAAACATTTTACTAAATATTTATTTAATCCCTGTACTACCTCCCTCACCAAAATAGTCTAAGAGTTGCCTCTGTTCTCCATTAGTTAGTTCAACTCTTTCTTGTTATAAATCCTTCTTCTCGGAGAAAAGAAAATAACATACAAGTAGACCTGAGATTGACTTTCTATGATTGAGGATCTTGATGGGACGCAAAGAGCTGGAGTCGGGTGATTCATGGCCCCTCAGGCCAAGGTTCTCCCTAGTTGCCTGACCCCGATAGGTCAGTTTGTTTTTCTTGCCTTTTTTTTTTTTTTTTTTTTTAGTTTCTGCTGAAGAGGAGAAGAGGTCTGATAGTGAAAGACAGGATGACCTTGTTGAGACAGATATGGCTAGGGATCAGGTTGTCAAAATTGAGATATCTGGTTCTAAAAACACCTCATTAAATCTTATTATAAGATCTCCAAGGGCATTGTGCTGTTTGTTTTGTAAGTAAAAACTGATGCTGAGATGGACACTTTGAGTCAGGGTAGAGACCTCTGGCACTTTGGAGTGCCCAAGTCCTGGGTTAAGAAGCAAGGGTAACCAACAGGCAAGACTCTTTAGTAAATATTCTGCTACAGTTTGGTCAGGATACTGGCAAGTTCCTCTGGTGAATGGATGAGGGGCGATAGCTTGATAAGTTTCCTTGCTGATCCTAATTGGTCCAGAAGGGAAAGAGTTGGAATTGACCACAGAAGTGACTGCTTAGCACTCTCATGTAAGTGGCATCAGGCAGTATTTGTCTTTCTGAGACTGGTTTCTTTCACTTAGCATCATGCCCTCAAGGTTTATCCATGCCATCATACATTCCAAAATTTCTTTCTTTTTTGAGGCTGAGATAGCATTCCATTGCATGTGTACACCACGTTTTCGCTATGCGTTCACCTGTCAGCAGGCATTTAGTAGATGGGTTTCCACATCTTGGCTGGTATGAATAGTGCTGCAGTGAACACAAGACTGCTAATATCTCCTCACTCCAGAGTCTGTGAGACCATAACCCAGAAGCCAGTTCTAAAGAGGACAAGGGCGACCCAATCTGGGAACACTTAGGAGAGAAGCACTACAAGGGGCCTAGAGACTTTCTGGGAGGTAAAAAACCAATGGCTGACATCCCTGTGACCCTAGGGTAAGGAAGAGGGATTTCAGGAAGAGGCAGGTCTCAAGTATAGTGCTAGGGTCAGGGCATCCTATGCTTTGGGGCATAAAAGACATTTCTCCATAGTACAGCTCAACACCCAGAGTTATCTATTTTGCATTTTATAGATTTCTTTTATCTTGAATATTAAAACACAAAATTATACAGGAAGTAAACCTGAGACATGGAGAGCCTCTCTTAAGCACCTGGGCTTGGAGTGGGAGCAGAGGACAGTTACTCTGGGGTCTCATGAAGCAGAGATGAAAGTGCCCCATTTTACCAAGGTGTCTTCTTGTACTTAAAGGAGGACACGTGGGGAAACTCCAGCACCACATAAGTGCAGGCTGGAACCAGCAAGGGAAGGGAAGAAGAAGCAAGATCTCCCATCCTTTACTGCTTTCAGTGGCGGCCTATTTGTGGCACTCTGAGAAGACTTGGAAAGCAATTTCCACTGGGGTGCCCAGCAGCTGCTATGGTTCAGAAGAGGAGGAGATCTTGTGGACAAGGAAGGGGGTAATGATTCCCTACTTTGTGGCCCCATCAAAATGCTCCACATTCTAAGGCGGGAAGATTCTTGAGACCGGTGCTCCAAACATAGTGTGGAGGCAGGGTGTAATTTTGTGTGTAAATCTCCAAGGTTTTTTTTTTTTTGCAATTTTTGGCCAGGGCTGGGTTTGAATCCACCACCTCCAGTGTATGGAGCCAGCACCCTACCCCTTTGAGCCACAGGCACCGCCCTCCAATTTTCATTTTTCTTTGACACAGAGTCTCACTATGTCGCCCTCAGTAGAATGCTGTGGTGTCACAGGTCACAGCAACCTCAAACTCTTGGGCTTAAGCGATTTTCTTGCCTCAGCCTCCCAAGTAGCTGGGACTACAGGTGCCTGTCACAACGCCCGGCTATTTTTTATTGTTGTTGCAGTTGTCATTGTTGTTTAGCAGGCCTGGGCCTGACTCCAACCCACCAGCCTCGGTATATGTGGCCGGCGCCCTACCCACTGAGCTACAGGCACCAAGTCATAAATCTCCAATGTTTTTAACTTTCCTTTTGTGATTTTCCTGTTAAAAAATTAGCTTTGACCTTATACTCAGGGTAATTTAAAAGATAAACTCTATTTATCTTTGGGGAAGTATAATCTGAGTTAACCTCCCCATCTTTTTAATTAATGACAGTAAAGCAATATGATATCTTCCTGATATCTTAGTAAAAACATAAACAAATTTTTTAGAGGAAGGTGGATTTTTCACTCATGGTACTCCTTGACATTCTGAAACTTTAAAACTCAAAGGTTAGAAAGTGTTACAGAGGAGAAGAAGAAATTATCTTGGTTTAATAACTAAAGAGTTTCCTGGAGAAAGGACTATTTGAAATGGCCTTGAAAAGGAGACTAAATTTTAACTGTCAGAGAGAACTTTGAGAAGGGAGAGGCATCATAAGAAAAGGCTCAAACAGCAGGGGAGTTCTTTAGAAACAGGGTAGACCTTTTTAAAATATTAAAATCAACTGCAACAGATGTCATGGGCTTGCAAATGTTTATGATTTGTGTTTTGACTTGTTTTCTTTAATAAATGAATCTACAGATTCCCAAAGATCAGGCAGATTTTTTTCTCATGATTTAAACTGGTGACTTGTACATTTCCAGAGAAAGAGAAGAGACATTAATATGTGTTGCCTTTCTGCAAGTCCCTAAAAAACTACTTACAGGCCTCTAATTTATATTTCAAACTGTTAAATGGAATGAATAGCTTTACAACAATGTGAGAGGGTAGTGCAGGGTGTCTACAGGAGAGACACAACTTTTACTAAAGCTTTGGCACGTCTATGTTTTGAGGGAGAAAGATATTCACCAATGAAAGACCTCTCATAGGATTTTGACTCCTCAGATTGGGGCAAATAGTCTAGCCTTGGGTATGTTGATGTGTCTGCAATATGTATCCTGAGGAAGCATTTATTAAATAAATAAATGTCCTCTATTAAGAAAAAATGGGTGATGTGAAAAGCCCCTCACAGGCCATGGTCAAAAATATTCAATCTGTATGGCTTCCCACGAAGGTTTAGGCCTTGACTGATTTGCCAGTTCACTTTTAACAAAGGGCATTGACTACTGAAACACAGCTGGTATGGGGTAATTATCCAAACTTCTTTATTTTTCAGAATCACTTAACCTCCTGCTTTACTTTACCCCCTGGCTATAGTAAAATATTGGTAAAAATCAGAGGGTCACTGTTGGGGGAAAGTAAGGAATAAGGAAGATAGAGGGGAAATAATTTATTTCTACACGTGCATATACCACATTTTATCAAGCCATACTGGATACAGTGCAAGCTATCTGGGTGAAGGGCACACTTAAAACTTCGACGCAGTCTATACAACGACAAAGTATGTAAACAAAATGCGTGTATCCCCTAATATTCTGAAATTTTTAAAATGCTATAGCTGAGGATCTTTTAAATACATTTTCGTAATTTGTTTTTTAAAGCATCAATACGTGGAACTCTTTTGGAGGAACTATCTGTCCACTTGTCAGATCTTAAGCTTCTTGATGGCACAGGATTTTATACATTATAGGGACTCAATATATATAGTTTGGATTGAATTGAACTCTAAGTTCCTTGCTTTTATTACTTGCTGACCTAGAAGGTCTTCCTTGAGCTTATACAGCCCCTACTATTTTGAGGAGAATAATACCTGGTATAATAATACCTGACTATCAGTATGGAAAACAGTTTTATTGTTTGTTAAAATTCATTTATATGGGACTCAGCCCCTATAGCTCAGCGGCTAGGGCGCCAGCCACATGCACCAGGGCTGGCAGGTGCGAACTCAGCCCAGGCCTGCCAAACAACAATGACAACTACAATAACAACAAACAGCTGGGTGTTGTGGTGGGTGCCTGTAGTTCCAGCTGCTTGAGAGGCTGAGGCAAGATAATCGCTTAAGCCCAAGAGTTTAAAGTTGCTTTGAGCTGCAATGCCACAGCACTCTACCGAGGGCAACATAGTGACACTCTGTCTCAAAAAAAAAAAATCATTTATATATTTGGTCTCATTAATCAAAGTTTTTTAGTTAAAAGCTTTCATAGGAACTATCAGCAGATGTGTTTTGTTTATGGGGCTACTTTCCTTGTATCCTTAATTTCTACCCAAACCGAAAAAGACAAAAGGAGATTATAAGAGTTCTTCCTGTAGACCCAGGTTCAAATTTCTCAGTACCATCTAATTTGTAACTTTACCTTTCTCCGACATCAACATCTTGATGGAATTAAAGACTAAGGGCTTTCATAATTTCATGTGCCATCAGTACGCAAGGAAATCAGAGCAGAAAAACAAACACCTAGTGGCTTCAGAACAGGAAGCCTTGTACATAACTCAGAGGAACTCAAGCAAAGAGAATGTAATTGCATGCCTAAATCCAAATGGTTATTGATCTACAAATCCTTACCTACATAAAAAAAAAAACATATTTTGAGGACTAAGAATACACAATCAAAAAAAACACATTTTGGGGTGGTGCCTGTGACTCAAAGGAGTAGGGCACCAGCCCCATATACCCGAGGTGGCGGGTTCAAACCCACCCCTGGCCAAAAACTGCAAAAAAACCCCCACACATTTTAAGGACAAAGAATAAGCAATTCACCCAATTGAAACTTTTTGGTCTTTTGTAAGCAATGACTAAGGGAAAGACCTCACCTACATGTTTTTCTGTGCACCTGTGTGTGTATCCCTGGAGACTGATTTTAATTCAAACCATTACTCAACACAGTTTTCAGATATCTTAGGCTGCAAATTCATGACCCTCGTTTTCAGCTTCTTCCTGGTGAGAAATTCAGCCATTGCGTTTACTATTCATCAAAGCTTACTGACATTAAATAACATTTTTAAAAGTAGACCTTATTTATTTATATAGAAGTGCAACCTAGCATACAATAGATCCTGCTTCTATTTCTATTTCCTAGAACACTTCGTAAGGCTTATTCATAAGAAAAATTTTTTTTGAGACTGAGCCTCAAGCTATTCCCCTGGGTAGAGTGTGGTGGCATCACAGCTCACAGCAACCTCCAACTCCTGGGCTCAAGCGAGTCTCCTGCCTCTGCCTCCCAAGTAGCTGGGACAACAGGTGCCTGCCACAACGCCTGGCCTTTTTTTTTTTTTTTTTTGGTTGCAGCCATCATTGTTGTTTGGCAGGCCCAGGCTGGATTTGAACCCACCACCTTAGGTGTATGTGGCTGGAGCCTTAGCTGCTTGAGCCACAGGCACTGAGCGAGAAATTTTGGTGTATCTTATTTAGAATAAAATTCTTTATACCTTAGTTACTATCTGTGCCAGCCAGGACCTGGTAAGGAAACTGAAATAACATTAGTATTCTGAATAGAGAAGAGTAACATAAGAAATTATCAATCATTTGGTATTGGTTAAATACCAAAAGGGGTAAAAGATTAGCCCATATCACAAAATCCCAAAATCACAGATGGAGGTGTGGTTGTGGAGAAAAGGGAACACTTCTACACTACTGGTGAGATTGCAAACTAATACGTTCCTTTTGGAAAGACATCTGGAGAACACTTAGAGAACTAAAAATAGACCTGCCATTTGATCCTATAATTCTCTACTAGGTATATATCCAGAAGACCAAAAATCATACTACAACAAATATATTTGTGCCAGAATGTTTACTGAAGCTCAATTCATAATTGCTACGTCATGGAAGAAGCCCAAGTGCCCATCCACCCACGAATGGATTAATAAATTGTGGTATATGTACACCATGGAATACCATGCAGCCCTAAAGAAAGATGGAGACTTTACCTCCTTCATGTTTACATGGATGGAACTGGAAAATGTTCTTCTTAGCAAAGTATCACAAGAATGGAAGAAAAAGTATCCAATGTACACAGTCCTATTATGAAACTAATTTA
>CAUYQV010189853.1:0-12191 GCA_963574575.1 Galagoides demidoff
TTCATAAAAGGGCTGTGTACATTGGATACTTTTTCTTCCATTCCTGAGATACTTTGCTAAGAAGAACATTTTCCAGTTCCATCCATGTAAACATGAAGGAGGTAAAGTCTCCATTTTTCTTTAGGGCTGCATAGTATTCCATGATGTACATATACCACAGTTTATTGATCCATTCACAGATTGATGGACACTTGGGCTTCTTCCATGATCTGGCAATTATGAATTGGGCTGCAATAAACATTCTGATAGATTGTCAGTGTTTGTATCAAGAATTTTCCTCCCTGGTAACAAATGCTTGAAGATCAATTTACAATTCCTAAGAATGAAACATATACATCTTCTAAAACAATGAGCCTTTAGATCAGTGGTTCTCAACCTTCCTAATGCTGTGACCCTTTAATGCAGTTCCTCAAGTTCTGGTGACCCCCCCAGCCATAAAATTATTTTCATTGCTACTTCATAACTGTAATTTTGCTACTGTTATGAATCATAATGTAAATGTCTGATATGCTACTAGCAACGAAAATAATTTTATGATTGGGGGTCACCGCAACATGAGGAACTGTATTAAAGTTCCTCATGGAATTTTAGGGTCGCGACATTAGGAAGGTTGAGAACAACTGCTCTAGATGATGAGGCTTATTATGCGGTTCTTAGAGTTTAATTGAATAATGTAGTCACTGAAAAGGTAGGTTGAACTATGACTTTAAATCTTTGTGAAAAAATCGTCATCTATAACAAGCCTTTTACTTCATTTATTCTCAGCTATTTCATACATATATTATGCATGTATGGAAATTGGATATGCTAGAGAGTATAAAATCTAAATTCATTCCTTTCTCTATAAAGTGATTCTGTAAATCTCTTCAGTTGCTATATTTTCAATCCCTTATATATATATATATATATATATACACACTTTTTTTTTTTTTTAACTTAAGGGGGTGAATTTCTCAACAGATGGCCTTTCTTTTTTTGTAAGTATGGTAGGTCCTGCCCAGGTTAGCCTGTCGCTAGATCTATGACTTTTCCAACTTTGAACATTATTTCAGCCCAATGGTATAACATGGGCCTATGTTTGTGAAAGGGGGGCACTTTTGAGAAACATATTGTCATCTGCCATGTGTCGTTTATCTTCCAGGGGAGCCAAGTAGGTTCTTCCATTATTTCTTCACTTTAGGAAATAAGAATCTAACCAAGCCGCATCTCTCCCCACTCTCCCGTGGATGGGCGTGTAGTTGTTATTGTACTGTGTTTGTATATTTAGTTTTGTTGATATTTCTGTCAATTTTCTCATAATCCATTTGAGATGAACAATTCAATATGCAGTTGCTATGAGCTTTGGTTCCCTGGTACCTCCAGCTTGACTCAGTGTGATGGCGCCAGCTGAAAAGAGTTGTTTGTAGTGCTTACTTTTCCAAACTAGATTATGTATATCACACACACATTTTGAGAAAGGATCTTGTTTTGTTCCCTGGGCTGGAGTGCAGTGGTGTCATCATAGTTGACTGCAACATCAAACTTCTAGGTTCAAGTGACCTCCTGTCTCAGCCTCCCAAGCAGCTGGATTCCAGGTATGCACCACCATGCCCAGATAATTTTTTCCACTTTTTGTAGAGTCAAGGTCTTACTATGTTGCTCAAGCTGATCTCAAACTCCTGGCTTCAAGCCATCTTCCACCTCAGCCCCCAGAGTGCTGGATTATAGGCACAGCCACCATGTCTGGCTTTGTGTTTCATATATATTTTAATGTTTTTTTCCATAACAGAATTCCTACTTATATTTTATTTTTAGGTCTGAAATATAACAGGAAAGATATTTTTTAAGGACTTGTCAACTTATCATTATTTGTCTTAGAAAATTAGTTTAAAAATTTAAAATTGTTTTTAATAAGGGTTAGGACTAAATAGTTTCTATGAGGCTCCAAGATGTTATTACATGAAACATAAATTACAGCCTTGATTTTCTTTCAGATATAAGGTGTAACAAATGTACAAAAAAGACAAAAGCTTTGCTTTTTGTTTTTTTGAGACAAAGTCTCACTTTTGCTCAGGATAGAGTACCATGGTGTCAGCCTAGCTCACAGCAACCTCAGAGTCCTAGGCTCAAGAGATCCTCTGCCTTAAGCTCCCAAGTAGATCATCTACTTACTCATTCTTATTTATTCCTTCTCCTATTAGATCATCTACCTACCACAATGCCAGCTAATTTTTCTATTTTTAATAGGGATGAGGTCTCACTCTTGCTCAGGCTAATTTCGAACTCCTGAGCTCAAGAGAGCCTCTCACCTGGTCCTCCCAGAGTGCTACAATTACACATGGTGCCTGGCCAGGAAAGAATTGTTAAAGTGGGAATATCCTCTCTACGGGCATATGATTATTGCAGTTCAGTTTTTAAAATACATCAGAGGAAAATGCTAGAGTTACATCATAGAACTCTGATCATTTAAAAAGAGAAACCAGAACACCTTTCATGAGTGAAGGAGCACGATTTTTGGTCAGTCATGGTTCTGAGGAAGGGTTGAGCCCTACAGGAAGGGAAAATGCCAAGGCAGGATTCCCACAGTAGCACCAACATTCACGTTGTTCCTCTTTGCAAGATGTGTATTTCAGCCTGTGCTCCTGCTCTGCAGCACCTGGCAATAGGCAGAACCTCATAGAAAAAACAGACAGACCCATCCAGTTGAGCAGTCTCCATGAGGGGAGAGGGCTTACCACCTGCTTTTTATGCTTTGGGATCAACTTCTGGGCTCTTCCTGGAGAAACATCTTCCTAATTCTTGACGTTCCTGAGTTAGCTTTGTCTCCTGTGTGGTCCCATAAAGTCACCTGCTCACCTCCCTAGTGAACTTTATACATTGGATTCTGATTCCTGGGAGGATGTTTGGCTAAAGTGTAACCTCTGCATGGGCTTAAGTAAATTCTCAGCGTTTTGTATGAGGACAAGCAAAGAGGAAGAGTTCAACACATTTTTGCTGCAAGTACAATTAAACATTAATTTAGAAAAATCAATGACCAGAAAATGTCTGATTTTGTCTAAATCTACTCGGGAAGAAATGTTAGTCCTGCACTGAGTTTCATTTAGAGGGGGACTAAAAGTGATGGGGAGCAGGGACTTCCGTGAAAATGAGTGATAAGGAGTGAGCATGTCACAGATTGTCGGATGCATGGAATGCCACTGAGGAGGGGGAGATGGTTTGATTTACAATCCTTTTGTTGTATTTTAATGACTTGAACCAATGAGTGCCACATTGTAGTGAAGCCAGTATCAGGAGGTGATTTCCTATTTTCTAGGCAAGGCCCAATTTTTGCTTCTTTAGAAATAAAAAATGAGGAAAAAGTTTCAAAAGTGAGTGATTTAGATGGCCGTCAGAATGATCTCTAAGGTTTGTTCTCTGTTTTAATTGTTTTTTTAATTTTAATTTTTTTTTTATTTCAGGTTAGTGTGAGGATATAAATGACTAGGTTACAAGGTTTGCATTTGTTAGGTAGAATCCCTCTTGTAGTTGTGTCCTGCACCCAAGAGGTGTGTTACATACCTCCCCCTTCCCCTTCCCCTCCAACTTGAATTGAATTGAGATTTTCTCCTATTAGGTCATCTACTGCTTCATATCAGTGTTGAGTACATTGGATATTTGCTTTTCCATTATGTGATGCTTTACTAAGAAGAATATGTTTTAGCTCCATCCAGGTTAATATAAAACACGGAAAGTCTACACCTTTTTTATGGCTGTATAGTATTTCACAGTAAATATATATAAGATTTATTCTTTACTTAAAAAAATCATATCATATTCAGATATTATAATATGGTTTTATGCCTCTACCTTTGAAGTTTATTTCTATGCTTATGAGATAATTGGTTTGTTTTTGTTTGTTTGTTTGTATAACATTCAGCCCGTGGTGCTTACTTTTTAGGAAAGCAGCTACAGAGAGTTTAGCAAAGGAATGAGCATCTTGTGCAAATCTTGATTTGGCTTATTTTCCTTTTTATTCAAAGATGTCTCTTAGAACATAAGTCATTGAGAATGATGACACTAACCATAACTTTACCATCCTTTGATGGGCAGGTCTATCTTTGTTCTTTAGTGGAAGTGTTGAGAAGATGTATGAAGGAGCAAATCCAGTGTGTGTCAAGATTTTTCAACTTTCCAGACATGTTTGAATTATTGGGATGATGTGAAATGTGTTTTCCTTTTTTAGTTTCTTCCTTATTTGACTGTTAAAGTAATAAATGATTCAATTGATATGAATAAATCTTTGTATCTGGTATGTCTAAATGTGAAATTGCTAGATCAAATTGATATCCACATAAATCGCACCAGTTTTCAGTACCTCTAAGTGGCTATACATCGCACCCTCAATGGTGAGGATTTCATGAATTAAATATTTGCTTGTTCTGTCAGCTTTGGGGTGAGTGTGTCAGTGATTATTATTCTGATAGTAGATTCTATTCTTTTCATTCAGTTGATTTTTCTGTAGATATTTTGAAGCTGTGTGATTTAGGACTGTGCATGTTCTTAAAGAATTGGTCACTTTTGGGTGGCGCCAAAGGAGTAGGCTCAAGGAGTAGGGCACTAGCCCCATATACTTATACTGGCAGGTTCAAGCCCGGCCCTAGCCAAAAAACTGCAAAAAAAAAAAGAATTGGTCACTTTTTCGTTGTTAAATGACCTTTTTTTCTTCAGTAACGCTTCTTGCTTCTTGACACACTGACTCTCCCCTTATTCTTTCTCTTTTCACATTAGGACTCAGTTTACACATAAGATCAAAAGATGGCCAAAAGGTTCCTTAGATTCTTTTCTGAATGCTTCACTTTAAAAAGTCTCTCTGTAGATAGACAGTAGATATTTTTGACTCTCCTGTTTCCAGTCCAACAAGCCTCTCTTACTCTAAGTTCCTTCTGCTGTTAAACCCAACTATTAAATTCTTAATTTCAGTTATTGTCTTTTTCAACTTTAGAATTTTTATGCAGAGCAGTTATCTTCTGAAATTCTCCTTCTTATCTTCTAGTTTTGAACATGTTCATAGAAATTGCAGTAGAACCTCTGTAAGTTGACCACCCGAGGGACTGGAACAGACTGGTCAACATATGAAGGTGGTCAACATAGGAACCAGGAACTAGGCCTAGCGTACTGATACGTATGAGTGGTCCATGTTCAGTCTATGAAAATTAGGTCAACTTGAGGAGGTGGTTCATGTAGGGAGGTGGTCAACTATGAAGGTTTTATATTTTAAATTATAGGACTAATCATTCTAATAGCTGATTACTCCATGAGTCTGTTTCTGTGGTCCCTCTCTCTCTCTTACTTTCTCACACACTCTTTCTTTTTCCTGGCACTTCTCTTCTTTTTATTCATTACATTCTAGATGTTCTGTTTAAAAAATTACTGAAATTCTGGCTGCCTTTCCTCAATGGGAGGATTTCTTTTGCTTTTGTCTGGCAGCTAGAATAGGGGCAGATCACTTTAATTCTTTGCGGGGTTAAGCTAATCTTAATCTGGTTTCAGTTTTGTAAAGCCTGCACTACTTACAGTCACCCCTTTCTTTTAGAAGCAGTGTTCAGGAGCCCCATCTGAGAGTGAGAGCATTTACTGGGCTGCTCCTTCCTCCTCAGCAGGCCCCGGCTTCCCAGCTCTGCAAGATCGCTGCAAGCACTTCCTGGCCCCTTCAGCTTCTTACCAATCCCTTTCTAGCTTGTATCTCATACAATCAACCTTGGACTGCTTTTGAGTGGGCAAAATCCTAACGGAACAGTGTGTTGCTGAGCAACACGCGTCTCTGACTTTTCTTGGTTGCCTCCCTAAAACCAGATTCCAACTCTTTGTCTCTCTGGCCATGTGAAACTGCCAAAGACTTGATTCAACGTCTCTTCTCCTTAAACACCAGTTTTTCCTCTGCTTCTCAGCCTCTCTCAGTCCTAGTTACTAATCCACAAATTCCTGGAGGGAAAAGAAGTGCAGAATCTGGGGCTCTTCTCATGGCGTTGCTCTGCTTCCCCAGAGTGGGGCCTCACATGTCCCAGCAACCCTGGAAGCTCTCCTGTTATTTAAAACAGCTGTTTAAAATATCACCCAGCTTTTCTAGATGCCTTTGCTAGGAGAGTTGATCAGACACAAACTCATAATTAAAGCAGTCATCTTCTATTATTTTCATTTTGCATGTTGATTAATATGTGGTCTTTATACAATCAAGATGTTATCACTTTATTTGAAGTCTGCGCCTTTCTCCTCTATTTTGTTAAGGCTCCTTGTTAATTTATGAAAGTATTTCATATTTTTTTTGTCAAATCTATTAGTCTTTTCCTTTAAGAATTCAATTAACACTTAGGAATAGTTCTTTCCCTACTAGAAACTAGGCCTAGTGTTCTCTTTCCAGAGATTTTCCTATTTTCTCTCTTTTTTTTAAAATTTAATTTCAAAATTTATGTAACTCTAGTTTTGTTGGTTGGTATGTTAGGGAATTTTTATTTTCAATTATATCACAACCATTTGTCAAATAAAACATTTTTCCTACTGCTTTGGAATTTCATCTTTTTGAAATAGGGTAACTTACTTTATAAGTCTATATTTTTTTCTGAGTTCTTATTGATCTGACTGTCACAACTCCTCTAATCTGCTGTTTTAATGACTAAACTTTAATAATCATCTTACCATTCCATGGTTCAAGTACCATCTTCTCAATATGCTGCTTTCAGTGTTATCTTGGGTGTTCATATCAGGGTAGCTTGGCCTGCAGTGTCAGAAATGATCACAATCTGGACTACCACAGTAGCAATGGGAACACAGAGCAAGGATAAGAGTGAGTGGTGCTGAGGATTGCCAGCTATGGGGCCTGATGGATTTGGTGGCTGGAGACAAGATGGCCCCTCACATGACCATGAGCCTTCTGGCCTGGGAAACTGAGAGACTGATTGAGAATGTAAAAGAAGCAGATTGTCGCAGAGAAGGAGGGTCATCTGTCAAAAGTGCAGAAGAAGACATAGCACAGGCAATAAGAGCTGGGTGATATCATCCAATTGTTCTTTTGGCTACTAGGATAGAAATTTGACTTGGGGTATTTATTTGAAAAAAAAATTAAGTAGGGCCATGCGTGGTGTTTCATGCTTGTAATCCTAGCACTCTTGGGAGGCTTATGAGGGTGGGTTGTTGAGCTCAAGATTTTGAGGCCAGCCTGAACAAGAGAGAGACCCTGTCTCTACTAAAATAAAGAATAATTAGTTGGGTTGGATGCCTATAGTCCCAGCTACTCAGGAGGCTGAAGCAGGAGGATCACCTGAACACTGGAGTCTGAGGTTGCTGTGAGCTAGGCTGAGATGCCAGGGCACTCTAGCCTGGGGCAACAGAGAGAGACTCAGTCTCAGATTATGAGACTGACGTGCTGCTGGCTGCACAACGTAAGCAAAGCCTCACGCTTGTATCAGATATCAAATGACATTTGTTCTAGCATCAGTGCTAATGGATGTATGATTTTTAAAGAGGAGTCTGTAGCAGGCTTCTTCATATATTTAACCAGGTGAAATGCAGTGGTCGGCTGCAAACAACCTCAACTCGGGAGGAGAGGTGCAGAAACTGAACAGTTTGAGGGATCGTAGGACAAAAGAGTTGCATGTGAGGAAGTGGAATCTTCTGATGAAGAAAACCTCTTGATGTGGCCAACCATAAGTTCTAGTTTAGTAAAGAAAGAAAGAAAAGCCAGGCAGGTGATTGCAAGTGTCGAATATAATTTATGAAGAGTTGAAAGAGTTTTGTAAGCTCTGTATCAGAATAAGGCAGTATTTTTCTTTGTAGGTCATTTACACAAAGGGTAGGATAGAGCCAGCACGTCCTCTGACCCTCTCTATCTGGCTCATGCGTGCTGCAGCCTAAGGCCAAAACAGTGCACAGGCAGCCTGGAGTTCAATGGATGAGGACAACGTGAGGCTTAGCAACTTTCAGGTGAGTACATACCAACCAATAGTCCTTTATTGACCCTTCAAGAGACTTAGGAGATATCACCTTGAATGGCAAATGCCAGCTCTAAAACCTTCTTCCAGTTAAATATAGAGAGCAGAAGGTTTTTTAACAGATTGATTTTCATGAGGCTTCTTCTGCGTCCTTCGACTTTGGGAATTCACACCCTCCTCCACCTACCCCAAACCCCAAAACTCAGCTCACAAGAACAAAATTGGAGAATTTTGGACTGGGAAGCAATTATAAGACTTGCTTGCCTCCTGATTTTTCTTCCTTTCATAAATGAGACAAATGGAGATCAGTGAAGACAAAGTTTAAGTAAGTCACCTTGCATCAAAAGCAGAGCTCAACCCAGACAACCCAGGTTTCCTATCAACGGATTTAGATACCTTCCCTGCAGCGTGGAGACGGAAATATTCATTTTACTATATTAATTTACTGTATCACTTTGTGTGCTCTACCCCTACCTTACCTTCCTTGAAGATTCAGCAAAATTTTTAATGTGGAAGAATAAAAAGTGGTTTCGATACTCTCTCCGGAGTCTCAGATTTCTAAAAAGAGCTGACGCGAAGCACTTTTATAACCAAATTTAATATAAGAGCACTGAGAGTATGCAAATAAGGCACAAAGCCAAACTTCGGAAATGAACTAGAGAGATAATGAATTCAAGTGGTGCCATTTGGAAGATTAGACTTTTAGTCCCGCGTTGCCGTTTGTTTTTGGTGGACAAGCCCCCAGCACCTCCGACCCTAGTCTTGCCACTCGCATAGATTCTCAGCTCAGCTCCCCAGGACGGGGCAAGCCGGTTACCCAGTCTCATTCAGTGTTTGTTCTGACATGCTCACCCCACCCCCATCCTGTTCTGCTTCACTGTCAGAAGGAAATTAAGCCACAATGTGAACAAAAAAAGCTGCAACACCTTTTCTCTCCTGCCTCCTTCCTCCCTTCTCACTGCCCTTACCACATAGAGCTACTCCACCCCAGCCTGGCCCCCGTGGCCCATCCCTGCCTGGCTGCTGGAATAAGGATGAGTAGGGACTGCAGCTGCAGACAAGAGACCCCCTAGGAACCACACTGTTCTGTAAGTACCTGGTCTGTGCACAACTCAAGTCAGAGCAATGGCATCATCTCTGGAAGAATTCATCCATTCACTTGACCTCAGGACCCTCCCCAGGGTCTTGGAAATCCAGTCTGGCATCTACTTTGAAGGTAAGCACTCTTCAACCTTTAAGCTGGTGACAATGTACTTGCAGAGTACATATTCTTGGGGATTTGAAGGGGGAAATTTTAATAGAGCATATATGAGTTCTGTGAAAGAAAAGATGATTGTGAAAGAAAGTAGTCAACTGACTGATGAATGGTCAAGATCCAACAGATTTGGAGAAGAGAGAAACTAGATAGGACTCTGCGATGGGCAGAGATAAAGAACTGACTGAACCTTTTTGAGATTTTGCAGGTCTTCAGTAGTTCAAAATGAAAGGTGCATTATTTCTGCCTGTCCTTTGAAATTGTAATCAAGAATAACAAGTTTAAAGTTATTGAAATTTGGGGGACGGGAAGGCAGAGTGGGGGAAAAAAAGTTATTGAAACTTCTGTTAAAAACATAAAATTTAGTTTTTCTTAAAAAAAAGCAACTATCAAAAGCAACTATCAGTGTTTACAAAGAAATATTTTCAAGGATTTCCCAAACTCGTAACCATTTCTAAATATTGCTTACTGTTAATGTTCTCTCTCTGTGGCCTAACTCCTAATACCTCAAATAAAGATAATTTTTATGTGAAGATATAGAAATGAATTACCAACAAGGTAATTTTTTAAAGTCTGTGTTGAAAAGTCAGAGTTCAGTTTGAATTATGGAATAGTGAGTTTTTGTGTAACTTACTTGCTAATTCAGGTAAAAGAATATGACAACCTCTAACATACACTCTGGAATCTTTTAGTGGTTTGGTTGATCAAATACAACACAGAGACGCATTTTCTAGAGAAGTGTGCACTTCTTTTTTTAGGATATAGAAGTATAATTTTATTTTATATTAGAGAGAGGGAAGAGAGTGAAGGGAAAAGATGAGAAAGAGAGAGCAGGGAGTCTCGGTAAGTGTACATTTCTGGTCACGAGTGGTGGAATTGAAGCAGTAGCAGGGCCAGGGTCGGGTCCAGACAAACTACTGGGAAAATGACTTAAAGAACTGTTGGTAAGCAAGTTTCTTCACAGACAAAGAATGGCTTAGTTATAATGACAAACTCCAGCTCCAGTTTACACGCACACGTGCTTGTGATGAATCGGTACAGGTTGTTATCAGCTTAGCATGGGGCTTTATTTAATTCACTGGCAGACTAATTATATGGAATGAGACCATGTTTTGCCGTGTATATAATAATATACATGTTCCTATTCTAAGCTAGCTCTAAATGACTTTTGTCTCATGGTTTGTGCTCTTGAGGTTTTGTGTAAAAAGATCTTTCTTCATGTCAAGGTTACGTGGCTATTCTTCTATATTGTTTTATATCAACCTTACAGTTTTCTATCTTATGTCTAATTTTTAGTCTGTGTAGGATACCTTGCTATGAAGTATACAGGCATCTGGTTTTAGTTTTCTCTATACAATACACCTGATTTCCAAGCACCATTTGCTAATCTGGCTCTCCTTTCTCCAGTAATTTATATTATCATGTTGTGTCCCTTTAAGACATATGCTCAAATCTGTATCAGCTTCTCTTTAAAATATTTCTTCTATTCTGTTCGTCTATTTTTTCTTGTTTGAAAATCACAGTATTTTTGTAACTGTGGATTTAAAATAAGTGTTACTATAAAGACAATGTGTAGACCAATGCCCTATTTTTACTCTCTTTTCTAACTTGACTCATCTATTCATAGATTATGAAAATGTTTTTATGAATACATAATAACTGTACATATTTGTGAGGTGCATGCAATGTTTTGACACAATGTGTAATGACCAAATCAGGGCATCAGGGATGTCCATCACCTCAAACATTTATCATTTCTTTGTGTTAAGAATATTCGGATTCTAGTCTAATTATTTTGAGACACACAATTAGTTATATGCAATTACAGTTAACCATAATTGCCCTATTGTGCTGCTGAATACTAGGTCATATTCGTCTATCTAATTGCATTTTTGTATCCATTAACCCAGCCCTGGTAACCATCCTTCTAACTCTCTGCCTTCATAAGTTCAGTATTTTTAGCTCTCCCATGTGAGTGAGAGAGTATGTGATATTTGTTTTTCTGTGCCTGCCTTATTTCACTTAACATAATGCCCTCCAGGTCCATCCAGGTTGAAGAGAATACTTCTTTTTTTAGGATAGAGAAGTATAATTTTATTTTATATTAGAGAAAGGGAAGAGAGTGAAGGGAAAAGATGAGAAAGAGAGAGCGAAGGGAGCAGAGAGCAGGGAGTCTGGGTAAATGTACATTTACAAGAGTGGTGGAATTGAAGCAGAAATGGCAAAATTTCATTCTTTTTTCTGGTTGGATGGTATTCTGTTGTGCATATGTACCACATTTTCGTTATCCATTCATCTGTTAAGGGACACTTAGGTTGATTCCATATCTAGGCGAATGTGAGCAGAGCTGCAGTAAACACGGGTATGCAGACAACTCTTTGATGCAGTGATTTATTTTGGATGGATACCCAGTGGTGTAATTTCTGGATCATATTGTAGTTCTATTATTTAGTCATTTCAGGAACCTCCATCTGGTATTTTTTGTCTTTTGATAAAAGCTGTTTTAACTGGGGTGACATAATAGCTTATTGTGACTTTTCCGATAATTTTTTTTAATTGATTCTCTAAGAAATCCAATTGGAATTTTTTTCATTGTATTGATTTTATAGATTAATTTAGGAAGAACTAATTTTTTATATTGTCTTAAGAAAGAACATGGTATGTCTTCCCATGTGTCCAGACCATTTTCTTCCTATTTCACTACAACTATATTATACTTTAATTAAGAGGGAAATAAAAGCAATACCTTGATGAATTTTCCCAAGTTAACCCATGCATGACTGCTACCCTGGTCAAGAAATAGAAAGTATTCTAGAAGCGTCTTCCTCTTTTTTTTTTTTTTTAATTGACTGGTAACTATGTACATTAATGCACTTCTGGGGTACAGTGTGGGGTTTTCACATGCAATCCGAGATACTTCCATCAAACTGATCAACACAGCCTTCATGTCATTTTCTCAGTTATTGTTTTAAAACGTTCTGATTCTACTCTTA
>CAUYQV010189856.1:0-10536 GCA_963574575.1 Galagoides demidoff
ATATTGCACCATTTGCTAGGTGAAGACTATAGGAGAGAAAAAGGAAAGAAAAACAGGCTTCTGAAAAGACTATCGAGATGAAAACAATGCTTCTTCTACTTTTTTAGGTAGGAGCTGTCAGAGTCACATCATGCATTGGCACACCATCTTGCTATTCTGGCCAGTTAAGCCAGTCCAGTGCAGAATACTCATTTATTTAAGTGGATTTGTGTCAGAGATGGTCTGTGAAAAAAAAAAAAAAAGGCGATGTTTGTTCACTGCCTTGGCATATGCCTTCCAACAGACATCACTAAGTACATGGTTTTGGTATGAAGCCAATAATAAAACAGAACTACGAATCTTAGTGATCAAGCCACACAGTCTTCCTTTTGGTGGAAAATAGTAAGAGAGGAAAATACATTAGTGCAACCCACCCCTGAAAGAAACTAAACCTTAAAAAATAAACAACTGCTGGCAAACTTACTAGAAACCCAAGAAACACTTGAATAAGGTTTGCTCTATTGGAAATAGCATAGTTTGCTATGCTATTTAAGTCCAATGGGATGAAGAGTGTCATATGTTTCACATTCACTAGTTGGACACTTTCCTGAATGAAGACATTATAACGGTGCATGAATTTGGAAAATAGTGCATCTAGGTATTTGCTAGACCATCTTAAGTGCTGGAAATAGGTACCATCAGCATACTTATAAGTGTTGCATAAACTAGTATATGTGGAAGGACTTAAAATTAATAAGCCTTATTCGTATACTTTTGATTTTTCTTATCACTAAACCCACCTATCAAATATTTGCTACGTGCAGAATGCAACACTAGGCACGTGGTTGATCACTGCTCCCGACGCCACCCACTGCACTCTCTCACAAACACTAACGTTTCTAGAGACATCTCACCTGGTTTCATCAGATTTTTCTCTATCTGCTTCAGAGCTATAAGACTTATTTCTTTAAACATATCGTCTGGTAGCCCCACTTACTCTCAATTTAAATTTCATTGGAGGAGATTAATTAGAAGAGTAGGTACATGTTTGAGAATATCTTTCTGAATAGTCCAGTTAACAGCACCTTGTCTGGATGTGGAATTCTAGAATAAAAATAATTTTCTCACGGATACTGAAAGAGCTATTGCTGTTCTTCGAGTATTTAGGAAAACTATATCTTTCCCCAAATATGAGCTTACTTTATTTAGTGAAAAAAAATGATTAGTTTTACCTGAGTCTGAATGAAAATGACTCAAATTCTATGTGCACAGTGTGCACAGGCTTGGAGGCAGGTTATATGCAGCTCCTTTCCTGAATTCATTCCTCCTGCTCATTATGTTCTGCATCAGGTCTTTTGACTACAACTTCAAATGTTTCCAATACTCTGCTGTCCAGATTGGCTCCCGCTTCTTTTGCAGACTCATCTGTAGCATGTATTTGATTTTTCCTTCATCTTTCACTCTTCATCCCATTGGACTTAAAACCTTTAAAAATTCTGAGGAATCTCTTGCCTGGGTAAGAGTCCCTTGCAATTGTTCTGTTTTATTGATGTATTCTTTTATTTGCTTTGACTCTTTGTGTTGGTCTCTTAGGAAGGATAGAAAGCCCACATGTGGTCTTATCCATCTTTTGAACAGAAATATTTATTTTATAAATACACTTTCTCCAATCATTTGAATTGACAACCCTATTATTAAGAGTTATATAACTCAAATTCACAGCTGCATGTTCTTTTGCACTGATTTGTTCAATGGATTTTCGATCAATTCAGGAGCCAATAAGTCATTGTTTCAATTTGTTTTTCTTTAAAGTATATTTCTCAACATCTGTTACCTTCCACCAATGATTCTCCTCATAAATAGCTTGTGTTTCAAATATTAGCATTTCAAAGCAAATTTAGAATCATTTTTTCAAGTCCCTTTAACATTCAGAAAATTATGTTGGGTTTTGTTGTTACTGACTTAATTCATACGTTAATTTGCATCTTCTATCATTATTTTTTTCAGCATCTTTTAACAATTATCTCACGTCTAATCTCATTTTCCTTGATGATATAGTCTATTTTGCATCCTGAATTATCATTCTGCAATTCAAATTTGATCGTGTAATTTTCAGCTCAAATTTTTTGCTCAAACTTGTCATCCTGGCATGAAAGGCCCTTTGTGACCTGCCTTCTATACTAGTATTTGGCTGTCATCTCTCTGCCAGCAGGTATTTCATGGTTAAGGTCAACCAAGCACGTCACAGGGCCCTTTACACAATGTGATGAGTCAGAGCCTGCGTTTTCTTTTACATGCTATTCTCTCCTGGCATAATACCTTCCATCTTTTCCTTTTTCTGCCGGCTGACCTTATTCATACTTCATGATTTGTCACACCAGGTCGCTTCCTCAGAAACAACTTCTTTGACCTCTCTTGGGGGAGAATTAAGTGCTTCCTCCCACACGGCCATCTCCACAACTCTGTAAAATTGTTTAACGCTGTGCTATAATTATGTGTTCTCAATAGATGTCTTGTCTAGAGGTCAACGAGGGTATTTATAAAGCATGCATTCAAGACATGTTTACCAATTGGAAGGAAGTGAAGAAAGGAGGAAATAAGATGGAAAGGGAGGAAAGGAAACTTGTTTAGACACATGGCACATTTTACTACACAAAGACCTTTTCCAAATAGGTTTGTGACAACAGAATGAGGCGTCTAACAGGAAAAGGACCATCATTATCTGTAACATAATAAATCTATATACTATTGTGAAACCTACTAAGCCCCAAATAGCTGCCATTCTTTGTCATGCTCTTCATCACATCACATGATCAATACCCACGTGGGCATCATCATCATGGCAAGTTCCTATCTGAGCTCTTAATCATAAAATTTTAGTTCTCTGACCACATCTTTTTGGGTGTCTAACTCTGACTTTTCATTGTCTTACTCTCACTGAATTGTTTTTTTTTTCATTGTTGAAATAACCAACCTTTGCAGACCCCCATTCCCCCTCTCTCTTCCTTGCTCATCATCCCTTCCTTCCCTAAGCCAGTCAGACCCAAAGACCTATTATTTCAACCCATTAAAACTGTCAACTCTTTCTCCTCTGTTGTATTCTTATGGCAATATCCTATCCCAATATTGACTTACTGTCCGTTCCTCATTTCTTTTCATCTACTCCAGTTATTTTTAAAGAGAAGCTTAAAACTGCGCAACTATCTCTTAGTTTAATATTATCTAGGTTTTCAGCACTGTCTGGTAAGACTGGCTTATTAGCAGATATTACAGATCTATATAATCTGAGGCAGTTACAAACTTCCCTAAGTCTCATTCAGAGTCTACCATACCAAGCACGCTATCCGCCATTAAAAAGCATATTTAACTTCCAATTTTAAATATTGTCACTTGTAAACGTATGTACAATCACTATTTCTACCTATATTGGAATGAGATGAGTCTTGTTTTCTCTAGGACACTTCTTTTTTTCTTTTTTCTTTTTCTTCCTATCCCCTGGGTGGCCTTGATTCATTAATCACCTTCTTCTCTTCCTTGGGCTCTTCTTCTCTCTAGTTTCCTCAGCAGCACTTATGCATGCTTAACGCTTTCTTACATTACAAAAAAAAAAAAAAATGTTGAACATGTATTCCTCTCCATCCACTGTACTAATGTCTACTTTACTCTCCAACAATGAAAGTTACTTACACATTCTTCATCTTTTAGTCTGCCATCAACTTTTAAACATCTTGTGTCCTAGGGTCTCTTATTGGGCATCTGAAAGCATCCATGGTAAAAATTTGCCTATATTGCTGCTAGTAAAGCCAATGAACAATTTGTAAGGCACATTTGCTTGTCTTCTCTGTATATTCATGAGAGGAAAATTTACTACTTTTGACACTTTTTCCTCTGTTCTGAAATGCAAGTCTGTTTCTTGCTCCCTATTTATTCTCATTTCTTTGGTCATTCTTAGCGTGTCCTTAAACTACTTACTCTGCTCACTCAAGAGGAAATTACCCAAGGTGCACTCTAAGTATTCAATTTAGAAGAGCTCTTCTACGTCCATAGCTTCAACTTTTACTGATAGTCAGGGAACTTCATAATCTTGACCTCAATTAAAGACAGTCCTCTAAATCCTAAAATGCACAATCAAGTCAATATTAAGATATCCAAAACTACAGCAATTTCTCACATTTCCCATGCCTGTTGCATCCTCTACATAGAGTAATACACATTGATCCCCCAAGTAGACTCTCATGATGGTGATGCTAGACTTATACTGGTCCCTGGATTCATATATTAAATTATGATAGCTAAGCTATAAATCTCTGTCTGCAAAAATTATTGAACCATAAATCCTTAATTTGGACAAGGATCATCTCTCACCTAAGTTACTTCATAACCTAAATTATTTCCATATCTCTAGGTTTTCCTTGCTCCACCTGCACCTGGATTATTTCTCTCTAAAACACAAATATGACAGTATTCCACTATCTTGGTTAAAAATCAGCAAGAGTCAATACATTTTGGATAAAGGCCAAGCTCCTTAGTCTAAGGACCTTTATAACCTGCCCACTGATTCCTTTACCAAGCCTCATCCCTTTATCTTAGACTACACATTTTTCTGGTCATCTCTTGTCAAAAATGTATGATTCACTCTTCTCACTTATCTGGGTTATATTAACATAACCACTGTCTCCATTAAAATATAAACTCTTTGATGCAAAGGATCATATCTTACTATCCTGGTATCTCAATGATTTTAGCACATGATTAATTATAATCAAAATATGTTACATGGATGAAAAAATGGATGAATGAAATCTACTACCCCTTAGCATTCATTCAATTTCATGTTGTGTAAAATAAATAGCACACAGATATTGGAATCAAGGTCTTACTTACTTGAAAACAACCTTATACTTTTAAAGATCTACATAATCTTAGCAAGATATTTATTTTCCTTTAAATTCTCATAGAAATTAGTTGAAAATTGTCTCTTGTTTATCAATAATGTAACAGTGGCTTGCATTATGAGTGTGTAAAAAAACCTAGTGATTAATTAAATTTTGATTATCCATAATGAGTGCCTAAAAATAGTTTTATGGTTATTGACATATGTTCTACCATCATAAAATTGTTTATTGAACAGAGCAAACTTGATTTCTGTGTTCTGAATGTATGTTTTGAATACAGAATTTTTAAAATATTGAAGGGTTGGCAGTATCTTTTTGTGATGGTGTAGACTATTTTATGCTTTTAAGACCATTTTAAATTAACTAAAAATACTAGTCTCCACTGGTATTGGATCTAACAGCATAAATCCCACTGTGTTTTAACAAGTTCCAGTTCCATTATCAATTTCAGTTAACCGGCTAACCCTGCAACAGAAACCAAGGCTGTGCCAAAATCCACTCTAAGAAATTAGATTTGGACATAGTCCTATTGAGTTGGCATGACATAAACTCAATGGAATTCAGTATTTCTGACAAGTTCTAAATGGAGAAGCTCAAAAGGTTACTATCATTATTATCTGGGCTTTCACCCAGCACTCAAACTCACAAATCACTGTCATGTTTTCTGCTAAATTCAGCATTGATTCTGGCCTCCACATTTATTCTTATCTTTGGTATATTTATGCAGTATGAGAGTTAATAGAAGATAATATTTTGTACTATACTTAGTAATCTTTTATTTCAAGTTGTTAGAGAGGTACTAATGTTTATGTTACATCACTTGACTCAGGGCTATAAGGGAGCCCCTCACTCATTTCATGAACCCCTCAAATGAAGAGCGTTCATTTTATCTGTTAGGTAGGTTTTGCCCCTCCCCAGTTAATTTGTAATTACTAGGCTTATTTATTTAGTGGAAAAAGTATGCCTTTTAAAGACTAATAAGAGAGAAAAGTAATAGTATGTCAACCTCTGTAGCTACTTTTCTGTTAACCTTTTTCTCTCACTCTCTCAAAAAAGAATCAACATTTTTAAAAAGAAACAGTTACATTCAAGACCCCAATTTCTGGGTTGCACATACAAAAGAAGATAAATTATGAAACTTTTAGGAATGAACTTTAAGTGAATATATTCACAAAGCAGTTTTATAATCACAGGCAAAAGTAGCCACAGGACAATATTTTTACACTTAAGGAAGGAAGAAGCATTCTCAAGGTTCTTACAGATGTACTCAATGCCACAAATTTCTTTTAAGGATTTTTAAAATAGTCATTAACTATCAACAAATGTATAGGCAGCTACACTTTAAAGCAGAGTGCTATGGCCTGAATTGTGCCCTCTCAAAATTCATTTGTTGAAGACCTAACCCTCAATGTGTTAGTATAAGGAGATGAGGCCTTTGGATAGCAAAATTATATCATGTGAATAGAATTCTCCTGATGAAATTAGTTGTAAGAATGGAATAGAGTTTGCTTTCTCTCTCTAGCTCTCTTTACCATGTAAAAAAACAGGAAGAAGGCAGCCTTCTGCAAACCAGGAAGAGAGCCCTCACTAAAGCTATTGCCACTGTGATCTTAGACTTACAAACCCTGTTAGTGCTATATTATTTTTAGTAGCCCAGCAGACAAAGGAAGAGAAGTATCAATTTTCTGTAAAAATGAAAATCAGAAGAGGCATATTCTCTTGGCAAATTTAAATTAACAACTTAATACCATATATTAAAAAAATAAATCATGCATTTAAAAATATTAAACTACTGTGGTGTCAATAAGAATTTACAATAAAACCACTATACATTGAGTAGGCCGTAGCAAAATCAATATTAAGGGAATGGTATAGATTAGTGTGGAATATATGTGTTTTTAAGTGTAGACAAAAATATTTGAAATTATGGTCAAATAAACTTATCTCCTAGGGCATACCAATGGATAGAGAACAAGTCCTAAAGCTGGTTTAAGAAAAAGTCAATAACCAAATCAAATGAAATTGTGAGATTGGAAGTGAATACAGAATAAAACTGTCATTGTTGGGTCAGCAGGCAGAGAAATGGGAGATGTAATAGATGAGTGGTCAGTAAGTTTGAATGTAAAGTTAATAGCAAAATGTCAGAAAGAAAGAACTGGGCATCAAAGGAGAACACAAAGCCCAGACTCTTGCATCTGCAATGAGACCTGGAAGAGATTCATAGTCATTCAATTACTCAGCAACTATTTTTTATCTAAATTTCTTTTTTCCCACTTCCTTTTTTTCAATAAAGGTCCAGATTTAAATTAATTCTTGAATGTGCTGGAGTTCCTCCCTTCTAAATATTTTCCCTGTCATTGGGCTTCTTTTTCTTTTATTACAGTAAATTCTTCTTGATTTTACTTTTTAAATCTCATCTATTCTACTTGCAATCTGCCTTATACTGTTAGTTTGTCTCTTCTACAGTCAGTCAGTGTGTGTCAAGACATCAATTTTTATACTGCCTAACTTAGCCACAAATTAGGGAGAAAAACTGAAAAATAACAGATAGTCACATATGACATCCCGAATAACTTGTCTTCTTAATTTGAATATCATTTTCCTCTTATCCTAAAAACTTATCTCAATCATTCTTTCAAAAATAAGATACCAAAGGACAATGGTAAAACTGGAAATGACTTCCCTCACTCATATCCCCTTCTAAATGTCCTTCTTTTCATTTTCTTCAACGGGTACATGAGAAACATCAGCCATATTGATTACATATTGACACATTTCCTTATTTTCCACTCACTGCTTTAGTCAACAACAATATAGGTTTTGAACCTATTGTTCCTTCTTGCCAAAGTCTACATCAATACCTTTTAACTGTCATATCTAACTTGTGTTTTACAGTATATAGTGTCTTTCTATTGTTTTTCCCATTTTGATCACTGGCTTTCTACAACTTTCTACCACCTCTGTTTGTAAGATGCTCCTACCATCCGACTACTTCTTTTAACCTTGTTCATAGGTATTATTGCAATTGTTGTTGCTCTTTACTGAAAATTAATTTTCAATAGAGACCTACCCCATAGCTGACTCCTCTTACCCTGCTCCTGCAAAATCTCTACCTGAAGGACATCTTCCCTAGTATTTAACTTATTTACTATTCCAGGAGCCCTAGCCTTACATCAAACTCATGTGCCTCAAGCTAAATTCTTTAACTTCATTTCACCAAACAATTTCTATTTCAGTCATTTTAGTCAGTGACCTAGACGACCAAGGAATTTGGGATTCAGCCTTATTTAAATTTACTATGTAAATTTATCCTTAAATCTATAATTGTTACTTAAACTAGGATATCATAACAGAAATTTTTGTAAGGAATCACTTGTATTCCATAATATACATGAAATATAGAGATTATATAGATGACATATATACACATATAAATCTTTACATATAATATATATTTCAGCAAAGCAGAAGACAACAGCTATAAATTCCAATATATAGAAACATTAATTTTTTTAACAAAATATGCTTTTCCTTTATTCAACAGAAAATATATTTTATACAAATATAAGCTGGAAAAATAAACTAAGTAGTTTTTAGTGCACTTAATAGCATTGAGTTTTATTCTACTAAACTTCTTTATGACAATATAAAAAGAGGGACTAAGCTATAATGTTCATATGTAGAAATGTAGTATCTAAATGACATATCTATGCACCTAGAACAAGATCAAAATTGAAAAGATAGTGCTCCTCCCACCATCCTCTCACACCCTGTTCTCTGCTCCCTTCTCTCTCTCTTTCTCATCTCTCTTCCCCAACTCTCTTCTCTCTAATATAAAATAAACTCTTATATCCTAAAGAAAGATAGTGCTCATAATGAGTAAAATATGTACTACCACTTATTTTTTTAAACTATGTTTAAATATCTCATCATTTATCATTAAAAATGAAGCTAGGCAGTAACTAAGATAGCCATGGGAACTGTTGCCTTTCCTGACCTCTTTTTCACCTCTACAATTTCATCTTTGCAAAATTAGGTCTCAGTATAGCCTTTACTTCCTCCAGCAGAACTTCTCTGCACCCCTTGGGATTGTATTGGAAATTCTTCTTTATGTGATCCCACAGCTCCCTGGTGTTTAATTTTACCATTTATCATGTGAGGCATAATTGCCTGTTTATTTGTCCTCTTCATTAGACCATGTAACCGTTACATATAGGATGAACATCCCTAATCCAAATATCCAAAACACTCCAAAATTCAAAACCTTTTGAACACTGGAATGACTGAACAAGTGAAAGAACACATATAAATACTTAACACAACTTTGTTTTATCACAAAATTATTAAAAATATTGTATAAAATTATCTTTAGTCATGTATGAAACATAGATGACTTTTATGTTTAGAGTTGGGTTCCATCCCCAGTATATCTCATTATGTTTATGAAAATATTCCAAAATATGGAAAAAAACTGAAATCTGAAATACTTCTACTTTTCCTCCCAACTTTTTGGATAAGGAATACACAACCTGTATAAGCACTATGTTTGTCTTTAATTGTATTTTGGAATTTATCTTCTTGATGTAGGTATTTAAGGCTATGAATTTTTCCCTTAGGAATGTTTTTGTTGAATCCCATAGAGTTTGATATAATGTGTCTCCTTTGTCATTCAGTTTGAGTAATCAGATTCCATTTTAGTTCCACCATTGATTCAATAATCAGCAGCAGGTCATTTAATTTCCATGAGTTATTATAAAACTGAATGTTTCTCTTGGAGTTCATTTCTAGTTTTATTCCACTATGAAGTGAGAAGATAATTTGTTCAAATTTTTTCACCAATGATTTGTGTCCTAAAATATACTCGATTTTGGAGAATATTCTATATGAATAAATGAGTATCATTTCTATAAACCAATAATAATCAAGCTGAGAGTCAAATCACAGACTCAGTATCATTCGCAATAGCTACAAAGGAAAAAAAAATCTAGGAATTTACCTAACTAAAGAAGTGAATGATCTCTACAAAAAGAACCACAAAACATCAAGGAAAGAAATCACAGATGATGCAAAAAAATGGAAAAATACATCATGCTTTCAGATTGTAGGATTTCCAATGTTAAAATGTTCAACTACCCAAAGGGATTTGCAGTTTCAATGCAATCCCATCAAAATATCAATGCCACATTTCACAGATCTAGAAAAAAAAATTCTATGATTTGTTTGGAGTCAGAAAAAAAACATGAGTAGCCAAAGCAATTTCAAGCAAAAGCAAAAAATATGGAGACATCACATTCCCAGACTTCAAACTATATCATTCTACAAGGCTATGTAATCAAAACATCATGGTATTTATACAACATAGAGACATAGACATTGGAACAGAGCAGGACACCCAAACTTAAAACCCATGCAGCTGACCAATCTTTGACAATGCAGACCACAATATATACTGGAAAGAAGAATCCCTATTTTTTTTTTTTATTAAATGATAGCTGTGTACATTAATGCAATCATGGGTTACAGTGTGGTGTTTTCATATACAATTTGAAATATTTTCATCAAAATGGTTAACATAGCCTTTATGTCATTTTCTTAGTTATTGTGTTAAGACGTTTATATTCTACTCTTAGAAAGATTCACTTGTACTCTTGTAAATAAACCA